>JASTWK010000580.1:0-112264 GCA_030770225.1 Temnothorax unifasciatus
ACTCATCAAGTCTCTATCATCGGGATCAAGTCCTTTCATAGCTATAACAATAGCATAATGAATGATATCAAACTTTTCCCATCCATCTTTAAGGAGGACAGAGCTGAATTTATTTTCTGATAAGATACATTAGACGAAGTGTCTTGAGTTAAGTTAATGTAGGCATCGGTCACGGTTTACTCAAAGCGAGCTGTTGCTCTACTCTTTATGAACATGACTACATCTCACGGTAGACGTCATCGTAGCATAAATCGTAAAAATAGAAATGACTTTTCCCCGTAAAAAACACTTTACAAATTTCAATCTCTCACTCATGCACCGTTCTCTCATTGACTGACTGTATATTCAAATTGAATTGTTAATGCTAACATTCCACTAAACTCATGAATCTTCTATTTTTACTTCAATATTATCTGCTCTATTCATCTGACTCTATGTATCCGGCTTATGGATCCGGCTCGAAGGGGACCAAATTTTTATGTACGAGAACTGAGAATCAGATCTTTATTTTTTGAATGAAATGAGGGAACAGTGCGACAAGATAATTCAATACTTCGATTCTTTATATTATTAGTAAATCTCAGACATAAGTTTTATAAACACATTGCGCTATAGCAGCAGAAAGAAATATTTCAAATGCATAAAACACTCAATAGTCATAATGCGAAACATACATAAATATAACTCAATATAAAATAGTAGTGCATATAAAATGGTTAAATCAATTTCAAAATATTATCGCTGTTTTAATTCAATGATGATTTAAGTAGAAGAAAATGCTGAGCTTTTACGTTAATTACATTCTAAGAAGTGAATACTGTTCTCTTCAGATTTATTTCATGTTAAATGGTTATTGAGAACTTGAATACTATACTCAAATTAAATATAAGAAGAAGTGTTAATAGTAATTAGAATCGATCGTGTAATTTAATCCATCAGATTAAATCATCATTGAGTCTTTATTTGCAGAACACAAAATAATTTGAAGCAGTGTCAAAGGATATAAAACTAGACATGCACATATATCAAATAATATCTCAAGCAAATCACGCAAAATAAGAAATATATATCTTGATGGAGATGTACATACGTATACATATATCGTATAGGCGTATACGGTCCAACGAAATGTGCGTGTCTTGTCCAAAAATAGCGGAAATGAGAAAAGATACAACTTGAAATTAAACAAGATTGCGATTTGTATATGTGTATATACAATTCAATGTAGCGCAAATTAACGCAAGCACGCAATATTTACTTGTTATAATACATAATTGAAAAATTGAATTTCTTTCTTGATTCTATTCCGAAATTTGTCAAATTTGATTGAAAATTAGAGAAATCGTTTTAATATTATCGGTATAGCTTTATTACGAAAAATTTACAATATCTAAGTGATTGAAAGACTTGACAATTAAGAAGATAGTACTATTTCTCAGCTATATTCGAATAGTTCGCCGTTATTAATTATGTCTCCTCATTGGTATAGTATAATTAATTTATAACCACAAAAAAAGATTTATGATAATGATTGTACAGCATTGAAAATTTTTATGATAATATGTAAAATAGGTTCGCCCAGGCAACTTGTTCAAGTTCTAACGGCTTCCGTCTATAGTCTATAGTCTACGAAGCGCGGAAAAGATTATAATCTCCCTTCAACTTCTTGGCGAAAACACGACCGTCAGCACGTCATAAAATGTTTCAGACGGGAAAAGGGAAGCACCACATGGTGAATGCACGCTGATCGCACGAAGGAAACATAATGTTATCTCCGAGAGAGCGGAGAGAGCGGGCGCGGCGCACCGCGCAGCGGGCCTCTCGCGTGCGGTAGCTATTTAAAGATGCTCTACGAGTCGAGTTCAAGCGCTTCTTTTCCCTTCTTTTTCTCTTCTTTCTTCGCGAGCGCGTGCAAAATTTACGATGCATACGCATCGGACTGATTTATTTCATTTACATACGTGACATAAATTACAAGTGGCGAGGCGAACGAAACGACTGCGAGCGAATAAGATATTCATTTATGATGTATATACTATAAGTGACAGGATGCATGATATATCGTTTAAATACATACTCGTCGTATCAATTCTATGTCGATATCTAATTATACAAATATCCTTGTCGTGATCAGCTTAAATATCTCTCTTACTTTCCGTGACGTAAAAATGTAATATATTTGAGAAAGAGAGAGAGAGGAGAGAGAGAGAGAGAGAGAGAGAGAGAGAGAGGAGGAAAGGAGCTTGCTTTTTTCCCAAGAAGGCATATATTCTCATGGAATTAAGAAGAGATATATCCTTCATTCGAAATGTCAATACTGGTGTCCAATGCTTTTCCAAGTCGACAATGCATCTTTTCAGCATAAATCAGTTCTTCTCATTATATATATTCTGTGTATAAGAGTATCAAGTGTTGAGACTATCCAAGAGTGAATAATATAGGAAAGATTGCAATTTTGTGTTTTTCATTTTAACATATACTTTGAGATAAATAATCTCTGACAATGTATTGATTTTTATAAGTTTTATAAGATACAAAAATCGACTTGTGTAACGACTGCGACAAGTGCAGTTTTTTTGTTACAATTATATGTGTGTAATTCTTTTAAACTAGTCCATTCTCTTTCGCCGGGCGTTTCCGTTTCAAGTGTTTGGGAAAGAATTTAATACTAATGAGGAGATTAAATGAACCTGAATGATTCACTACATGGAATGGATCTATAATATAATAATATATATATATATTCATATATATGTTATATGATTAGTAATAAATAATAAGCACAGCGTGGCGTAATCAATGTAATCATCTTTCATTCGTGACGATATAATCTTGCCTAGTAAACAAGATGATTTGGTGATCTGCGTGACACAGGAAACGAGAAATCCCGCGTGGACACGCACCAAGTCAAGTACGTGCCTACTCCACACTTTTCGATCCAACTTGTCGGTCTCGCAGGACACGTAATAACGAGAGGTTATTATTTTTCGTTATTGTTACAAGTTTATCTGTGGTTACACCTAAACAGGAAATATTTCGTGGACTTGTCTCGAACGGAACCACTTCTCTATATCAGGAGCACGGTGTGCGCCGAGCACACACATCAGTTTAGGTGGTTTCGTAAATCCTCGCGACGATGGCGGCGATACTTAAATTACAATCCTTTATCATTATCATCGTCTGTTTCCAGTCGAGGTCTTCTTACGGCTTTAAACTGCCATATGATGGAGCTAAAATAGTCACGTACGGCGAACCGTGTCAGCCACCGTGTTATCTGCCCGTTACAATCGAGGTATACACACATAAGATACAATAATATATCTCATCCTTATCGTATTGTAAAGCAATTGACTCTTACAGACAAATTATCGACGCTAATTATATTATTCAATTATCCAAATCGAGAATTACATATTTTAATTTTTGTCACGTATACAACGATTTCAAAGAAAGTGGTGCAGCCCTTCCTAAATAACATACATCTATTCTACAATTTTATTTCGTTCATCGCACATATTGTATAATAATATCGCCATTCCCAGTGAATCGTTGTAAGTCAGCGATCAAGTATCCGCTAATAAAATAATTTATAGGAACCTGCAAAGCCTGACGTGACAACAGAATCGGTTTTATCCGAATCCTGCACCTATCAACCGCTGAAATTAAATTACCGAATGATCTCCACTGAACCGATCCAAAATTATCAACAAGCGCAAGCGGAATATCCAATTATCGTACAAGTACCTCAGGTTCCTCAACCCTTGGTTGAGGAAGTAATCACGCCGGATCCTCTTCGAGGAAAATCCTACACGTACAACATCCAGACTCTACCACCTCCGTCCGTGCCAACCTCGAGGAGATATGATTTTGATTTTCAAGTACCACCTTCTTCACCAACTTCGTAAGCATCCTAAGCACCCTCTCTTTTACTTTTATGTTAAATTTAAAAGAACAAATTCCGTTTACACAGTCGAGATATGATCCATCGGAATTAATTTGCTAATCTGTTGCATCACTTTACTAATAAATCCTTTTTAAATAACAAGCGGATTATGTTTACTGGAGAAAAATGCCTTTTCGTCAAGTAATAATATTTCTTTTTATATTTCAGAACGGTGCCAAACGATACGCCACAATCCGTTAAACTTTTGACTGGCCTTACTAGCAAAATTGACAGGGTTTTAATTCCTGCTTGCCAAGTGCCATCTTCTAGCTGCTGTAAGACTGATACGACATGAAATTATTTCTAGTTATTCTGATAACGCGGTATCTCTCATCAAACTTGAGAGATACATAGTGTATTCGACGGACAAATAAAAAATAAATAAACAGATTTAAGAAAGATGATTCTGATCTTTAATAACCTTTTACCCCTATATTTTATTAGATCTTATTCTTATGTCTTCATATATTGGATCTATTATATACATCCTCCTTGCTATCTATATACTAGCTTAAAATGTTCAAATCCTTCTTTGATAAATCACAATAAACAGTCTTCTTTTTAAATTCGTTTTATTTGACACTGTGCACTTATTTGCACTAAAATTATAGCTAGACGCTTTGTATTTTTTTTTATAAATTTAACCTGATTTACGTACTTGTGTTACATAATAAAAATGTAAAAGAAGAACCAGATCGAAATAAGAGCAAGATAACGTAATAAATTTACATTACAAGCACAATACGATTTGATTCTTATTTATGAACAGAAGATATTATTATGACAGAAATTAAAATTCGCTTAAATTTTTAATCTCACTTTATTTACTAAATTTTACTATTTTGTTATTTTGTAATGTTTGCAATATACATAATTACTTAATTTGTCATTGATTGTTTTATTAAACAAAATTTATTCCATGAAATAATGCAAACGATAATAATATTTAAATTAGATAGAAAGTTTGTAAAAGTGTGAGTAAATAATTTTTATATTTGCATGCACACACATTATTTCTTATTTTTGCGATTTATTGAAAATTTGGCCAATTTGATGTGTGAAAAATAATCAATAAATAATCAATTATTTTCATCGATTCGTTAAATAATTTCTCTTTTATTTATATTAACTGTTTATTAAATATAGTAAAATTTACATCACATTTCTGACTAGAAACTTTTCATAAACATTTCTAATAAATTGTTTTTCATACCTCTAATACGTGTACACGTATACGTGTAAACACGTAAATACGTATTTATATTCATATAAACGCTAATAAATGTAATAGATATTTACCGTAAATGTTTATATATGTACTTGTACTTTTTATGCATTGCATATATGTAGATGGTACACGTGTGTGAAAAAAAAAAATATATATATATATGTAAAAGAAGTAATATCGGTATACATTTGATTTCGTTGACAAAGAAAAGTCATTCAGGATTATCGCACAAACATTGCACAAAAAATATCACGTTAACAACCTCTTGGGCCAATGTTGATGAATCGTGCTTCAATATAAAGCGAGTCGTCGATGAAATCATGGATAATCTCACGCGCATCAGAACGTATCTCAGTTGTCGATCGTCGTAATCTCCGGTGTTGTTTGATTCCATCACGATCTTCGTGCCGAATCTAGACACGATGATAATGATCCTGAGGGTATATGAAGCAGCCTGTTGCAGCTAGAGTCATCGAGTTTCCATCGAAACGCATCATGGCGAATACGAGTAACGTACTCGCGGCATTTGCCATCGTCTTTCTGGCCTCTTTGTCTTTAAGTTCGGCTTTCGCTAAACACAACTTGGATACCCTTAATGCCTTTGAGAAGCGTCTCGACCACAAGTTACAACCACTTGTTCGCGAAAAGAGGCAGGAGAATCCGAAAGCAGAAGGGTTTCATCCGACAAATAATAGTCCTTTGGAATTGGAAGAGGAACTGTCCGAGCCGAAACCCGTCTACGAGAGAAGAGCGGTCTACGCGGAAGAGGCAAAGGAGGTCGGCCAGACAGGCCAGAATGATGAGAGAGAGAACGAGGAAGAGAGGGAACCGGAACAGGAGAAACCGAATGCCGCGCCTGAAACGGGCAACGACATCGAAGAGGAAGAGCAAGATGCTCAGGTAATAATATTATAAAATATTTATTTGTTGGCGCGAATCGAAAGAGACGGAATGAATCGGAAACGCGATACAGACCAAGTCTAAAGCCCTCTCTTCTTTCAGGATGATGTATTTTCGTACAGGAGTATGCACGATCTCATCCAAGCATTGATTCTCGCGGATGAGGAGGACATTGCTGAGAGACTGCAGCAATTGCGAGAGGCAAAGGTAATTGATGGAAAGTTTACAACATAGTCGCTATAGTCACTGCTATGCTACGCTATTACCTATGCAATGTAGAATTTATTAAATTTAGCAAATTTATTTATTGAGAGATACTTGAGAAATTATTTCATTCATATTTAAACAATGGAAAAAAAAGATCGGAGACAGAGAGAGAGAGAGAGAGACAGAGAGACACGTGTAACAACGCTTTGCAACAAATATTTTAAAACTTGAAAATTTGACGAAATGGAGAGGGCCGCGATTAAAGGTAAGGGGGTGTACATTTGTTTGCAGAATGCTACGAGATCCAAGACATCCAGCAATTTACTGAAACGTCAGGCAGTCGCGTCCGCGTCCGCGTCCGCGTCCGCAGCTGCGTCTGCACCGAGCGGCCTGCTCGGGGCGAATCTGTGGGACGTCGTACCTCTGGATGATCTAGATGCTCACTCTTGCGAAGTCGAGGCCTTCTCGCACGGTCATTTTCACGTGTCAGGAACGATCGTGCACGAATTCTTCTGTGAACTGAGAAAATTCTGGCATTACGTCCTGATCGTCCTGCGAAACTTGAGGTCCGAGCTTACCCTGGGGCCGCTGATAGCCGGAGCCGGAGCCGGAGCCGGAGACGTCGTCAGCGATGGCATCTCCGACCACTGGTTTCATCACACCAGGCATCTCCTCCACACCGTAATCAGAGAACCCCATCATCTGCTGATTCTGCCCGATATAATCCGAGATGCCGTACCATTCCCCAGTATCATCGGAGCCATTCACCGGGTCAGACAAGTCTTCTTCAAGGTGCTGCACTTTGGCCTCGATCTCATCCGCGGACACGTTCGTCACGTCTTCTCGCACTTCTTCTCTCACGGCACCTTGCATCTACGAGAAAGGCTGCATCACTTGCGAGGATTCGGCTCGGCTCTACCGCTGGAGGAGATAGTCGCGAACCCGATCGTATCTACAGCGGCGACTGCGACAGCGACGGCGACGGCGACTGCGTCCAGCGATGGCTCCTCGATCATCGTTCCGGACTATCACAAATCATTGGCCGAAGTGCTGTCTTCGATCCGCGGCTTCTACGACGGCTACCACGCGTCTGGAATACGTCACCTGATTAGGACTGGCATAAAGAGCTTCTCCGTGTCTTCGACGTTCTCCAGAATCCGCTCGTACTTGCCGAGAATACCTTTCCTTAGTCGCTTCGGGTGCGGCGGAGTGGTCGAGCAGAGCAGCACCACGGTGACGACATCCAGCGCATCCAGCGCATCGAGCTCCGTTAGCACCGGTGGTCCGGTGGTAAGCCCGGTGATAGAGCCAACGATAGTCCCGGTAGCACCCGTCGTTCCTGTCGAGACCGAGACTGCGTCCGCCACCGCCACCGCCACTGCCACCGCCACTGTCGCCGAGACGCAGACTCCGGTGTTATCCGCTGGACCGACGATAGTTCCCTACGAATCGATCTCTTCAAACACGGCAGCTGCCGCGACAGCAACTGCTGCGGCGGCGGCATCGCCGGTAATTTCAGGCCTCCAGGCTACTGCGCCTCTGATACAACCGGTACCCACTCTGTCCCCGACGATCCTTTCCAACACAGTATCTGAAAGTAGTTCCGTGGCTGCAGCCGCCTCCGCCTCCGCCTCCGCAGCCGCTCCCTCAACCGCGAACGTCGTTGGACGAGTTGGACAACCGCTCACCCTGTTGTCGCGTAGACACAGGCCTAGGCCGATCCTGTCGACTGTCGCACCCGCACCCGCAGCCGCGGCCGCAGCTGCGAGCGCGTCCGCTTCCACGGGCACGGGCCGCCGCACCCTGCTCGAGCCAGCTCGATATCGTGGACTCGATCTGGACATTGACCGCAGAATCAAGTATCCACTGACCCATTCGCGAGTCTCGCCCGCGAGTCTTGCCACCTCGTCAGCCGCCGCCGCCGCATCGGCTGCAACCTCCGTTTCCGACGGCTCTTTGTCGTCCGCCGCGGCCAGCAGTTCAACCAGCTCCGTTTCCCCTGTGGGTGGCTTCAACCTCGTCCTGCCCAGGGAGCAGATAGTTGGCGCTCTGGGTTACGACTACCTACTGCCGGGTGACGTGATCGCGGTCACCCTGAGGAACAGGTCGATTCTGTTTGGCCGCGTGCTAGACACCACCAGCCCGATCACATTCAGCTTTCTCAGGCCGAAACTGCGTGCCTCCTTGCTCCGCCACGGTGGACGGGTCTGGAATCTCCTGCCTAGAGACTTCAGGGATCCCGAGTGCGCCCGGAAATTCAACAGTCCTCTACTCCTGCATTCCGGCCTTTAGATATCACGCGCTACACCTATCTCGTGCGACTAGTCCTCGAATCATTATCGACTGTACCGAAATGTATAAAACAATTGTAAACGATTTCGATCGTGAATAAAGATGTGTCCTCTGAAATTGATTGCGCGCGTACAATATTTTCGTAATACTTTTCCATTTTTTTTAGCGTTAATTAGTTTGGCAAGAGTTACGTTCCTCCTGTCTCTCTTGTTAATATTAATGTTAATGTTAAATTAAATGTCTCGACGTTACGCAGCGCGCAAGTACCTGAGCGAAACACCGTTCATCACGCTCAGCGTTCGTTAATTTTCTTTCATTTCTTTATTTGAACCAAAACACTTGCGACAATTTTTAATTAAATACGGTGGAAACAGACTTTTGCATGCAATTGGCAAAAGACATCGGTACATCTGACGTTTACACAAATGTTGCGAAATACATAAATATAAATATATACTTGTATACATATATGCATGTACATTATATATATGTATGTACGTGCGTGTGTGAAGAAACACGCGCAATGTTTGTTTTAAATGGAAAACTTTTCGCCGCAGTTATAAATAAAATTCTCGTGGAACTGTTAAAAGTCAAAAGTTTCCTTCACATTTGTAGAAATATATACAAATTGCATTGTGCAGATAATAAATATACAATTGTGACGCATTAAATTCTTATTAGGCAACCGTTACACACGGTTAATCCGTGCACGGTTTTCGCAAGCGGATCGCAGCGAAAATTCGCTGACGAATTATCGTAACAAAGCCGAAGTCGCTTTTATCGCGAGATAGCCCCCTTTTCTTTCGACGATCGATGCTCGCGTCGGAATATCTCTGTTCAATCCAAGTAAGCGTGCAAAAATGAAGCGCATCGTCTCTCGAAGCGAATTATCGCTGAGTCTCCGATACATCGGGATGTCTCGCGCGCCGCGGCGAGAGATTACATCAAGTTCTAGGAAATTCATCGAGATATCACCAACCGGGTCATTGCAGAGAGCTTGAGCCTCTAGCATCTAGTGGATGAAACGAAGAAAGATCCACGTTTAAATTTTCTCTTTTATTCACATGTATCATTCATTGTTGTCACGAATGTCGCGAGATAAAATAGAACGTTCTCAAGAATGTAATGTACTTTTATTGCAAAATATCTATTGCAATATGCAATATCTCTTGAAGAGATATTAAATCCATCGTTCACGAGATATTAAAAATGACAATTAACTTTCTTTTTTCTGGAAAAAAAACTAACGAATGGCATAAAGTGCTAGTGCTATCGACCGAATGTCGATCGATGAATTTTGGTCGAAAAAAGATCAATATAATTTTTAATATCTATTTTATGATAAAATAAAACGAGAAAAAAAAACATTGTCGAAGAGATTTGCTCGATACAGTTTGTCCGAAGGATGCCAGAAGTCAATCGAATCGTCTAAACGCATTTAAACCCTATTAAAATTTATTACAAGCATATTGCTCTCAATCTCGGTACATATGTACATATATACAAACGACGTGACGCGCAAGATGTAGAAAGAATAAAAGAAAATCGACCAACACGTAAACAAATCACCCAAAATATTCGGTGGATGCGCGACATTCAACATTATTAAATCGTAAGAATAGAAAGCATAAACATGCCCTTGGTATATCTCTAATTAATCTTTATCTTCAATATCTCCATCTCCATCTCCACCTCCATCTTCATCTTCACCTCATTGATCGCGGTACGTGTTCTAATTTTACGTTTTAATCGACGATTTAATATTCAAGAATAATATTCAATTTTGCCGAGCCTGAAAAATAATAAATGGATGTACAAAAGAGTAATGATATATTTTATCTATTGTTAGAATTAAGACGATGATATATAATAAATTTATGTATACAATTTTTAAACACACACACTTTGGAATTTTGCGCACTAGCGAGAATAGCGAGAAAAGTTATTGATATCGTGGGGTAAAAATGATACATAAGATTATAGCTTCTATATATAAAAAATTGCGTCATTAATTAAGCGTCATTAATTAAGCCCAGAAGCGGTAATTGAAATAAATTGTTGACAAAGGTCGGGTTTGTGGTGTCGCTATATGTTCCGTAGATTACCACACACACGATTGGAACAGATGCTGAAAATTAACTCATCACATTTGTTTGTGCCAAGAAATTTTTTGAGCAAAGAAACGTTGTGTTGTGTCAGGCGTTATGACGTCTGGCATAATCTCGTTGAATCTGTAATTAATCATTTCAGTTTATGATGTATCATTATCAGACGTAACAACGCTATTCAGTCAAGTTGGCACAGGTGTGCCATGCGTCAAATAATGCGTTGGCGAATGAGAGCTAGAAATAATGGGTGGGCACCCATGCAACACAAGCGCAATAACCGCGCATTAAACAATTTTCGGCTGATATATATAAGCGTATTCGTTGAAACGATTGTCATTGCGTATCCATTGCTTTTCTCTTATCCGGCGGAGAATTTGACCCAGCGTTCCTCTTATCCCCTTCCCATCGCAAATCGCAATGGCACGCGTTGCTTTTCTAGTGACGGTGCTGGCGGCCCTGTGTTACACGAGCCAGGTAAGTTATTACGCAAACGCAAAAGATTGTTTTGCAATTCCAAGAGTGTCTTCTCGATTCCGAAGAAATGAAGAAAAATACAAAGTAAAAAATTGCACGACAAATATCAAATATTGTAAGATGCTATAAAATGCAACGGTAATCGGCCGTCGCATTTTCGCCATTGACACGAATTGCGAATGTTTGTTAGGAACATACATATATTATGTATGACAAACTTGTCAAACTGTTTTTATCAATCGCTCGTTAGGCCATCCCGGTGGTGCCAACCGAAAATGTGGAAGGTACGCAACCTGAATTGCCCGGCGTCGTCGACGTCGGCAAGATGCAACAATTACTCGAGCAGTTTCCCAGCGAAGTGAGAGACAAATTCAAGGATCTCGCGAACGAAATCACGGAACTTGTGGAAAAACTCGGAAAGGAGCTCCAGGAAAAGAAAAGGATCGCCGAGAGCATTTTCGAGGACGCTAAAGAGAACGCCAAGAAATTATTACAAGAGGAGAAACTAAATGCAAACGAGATTTTCGAGAAACTCGAGGAAACGAAAGACAAAGTTGAAAAAGATTACCAGTATGCGCTGGACGACAGAATTGAGAAGCTGAAGGATGCCGTGGGCAAGTTCACTAGTAAGGAAACGCGTGAGAAATTGAAGGAGAAACTGGATTTACTCACCGAGGGCAAGGGAAAGGAGATCTTGGAGGAGATATTGGATAAGAGGCAAAGTGGGGATAAAACTTATGGCATCGGAAATATCCTGGAGAAGGGCAAAGGTATTACGAACATTATCCAAGACAAACTGAAGGAAAGCTTAAAGAAGATTAAGGATAATGCCGACGAAGCCGTGAAGAAACTTGAAGGACATGTAAGCGGATTCGTACGGAATGGTAAGAAAATGAGGGAGCAGTTGAAAAACAATCTCGATCGATCCTTGAACGAATTAAGCGAAACAATGAAAAGTGTCGAGGAGAAGGCCAAAGAACTCGGGGACAGCGTGGTAGATCGTTTCGGCAAATTGAAAGAGAACGTGGTCGAGAAAGTGAAAGACAGTGTCGAGAAGTTGAGGGGAAATGTCGGCAAGTTGAAGGAAGACTTGGAAAACGTATTGATTCAAGTTGGAGACAAAGTGAATGAAGGTGCCGAGAACATGAAGAGAAAGGTCAGCGAATTAACGGAGGTAATTGAGAATCGAGTGAGCAAACTGAAGGCAGGCGTAAGCGACGTAGCGAAAAACATTGTCGAGGAATTCAAGGAAGAGCTCGGCAAAATGAGGAAAACATTGGAGGACAGAGTCGATGAACTGAAAAACATGGCGAAAGACATTGTCGAGAATACGAAGAAAGAAATCGGCAAAGTAAATGGGGAGTTTGAGAATCGAGTTGTCGAGTTAAAGAAGAACCTGGCCGACAAGCTGGAGAAGCTAAATACTGAACTCGGCAAGCAGAAGGACAATGTCGAGAAGATAACGAAAGAACTCGGCGAGCGAACGACGAACGAGTTGAAGGACCTATCCGACAAGCTGAGAAACGCGATGAAAGACACTGTCGAGGAAACGAAGGAAAGAATCAGCAAACTGAATAAGGAGCTGGAGGACACGTTGAACAAAGCGAAAGACACCCTGGAAAATGTTGTCGAGAAAATGAAAGAAAAAGTCGGCGAACTGAAGGAGAACGTAACTGACGAACTAAAAGACAGTGTCGCGCGAATGAAGGAAGAAATCGACGAGATGAGGAAAAATTTGGAAAACATAGTCGTTGAATTGAAGGACGCGGTGAATGACCTCGGAGCGAAAATGAAGGAAGGAATCGTTAAGCTAAAGGGGGAACTGGAGAATCAAACCGGCAAATTGAAGGAGAAATTAATGGAAGAAGCTGGCAAAGTATTTGCCAGGGGGACAAGGGGCGGCCTGAAAGAAATTCGAGGCAAGACAAGCGATATGATTGGCAAAGTTACCAACAAAATTACAGATATCGGCAAGCAGCTTGATGAAGAGACTGACCGTCTCGCGGGCAAATTGATAGGCGGTATCAAGCAAGGTGGAGAAGCACTCGAAAACACTGAGGGGAAGATTACAGGGCCCCAACCGTCAGGCTTGATAAGCGATATCTTTCTTGACGCAGGTGACATCGTGGGGAAAGCGTTGGACATGGCCGACAAGACCGCGAAGGAAGCAATAGATGGAACGATAAGCATCTTGGGGGGAGTAAGGGATTTGCACGAGAATATCATGAAGAACACGGGGAACATAATAAAGAAGGGGTCGAGACTCGGCGGAAGGAGGGTAACGCCGGAGGACGCATAAAAGTATCGGCGGTATCAGCGGCTTCGCCGCGGTTAGAAAGAACTCAACTTGATACTTTGGTTATATTCGAAATTAATGTGCTCGTAAGACGCCGCAAACGTTAATTTCAGTTTCAAGAATTCTCTTCTCGGAATTGACATTTTATTGCCGAATTAAAATTACGCCCAGTGAGCAAAATTTGTAATTAACGTATCAAAGGTCAATCCTTGAGTCTTTATAATGATTAAGATATTCTCAAGGCAATCTTTTTTCAAGATTATCTTTTTCGGGATCGTTCGAATTATTTAATTTATGGGATAAAAATAAAAGACATGTATCGATTTGCGACAGAGTTGACTTTACCCTCAGCACGCACTGTACAAAAACTTGAGAAAATAAAATAAATGTCATTATACACCTATGTACAATATATACCTACATATGTATATATGTATATATGTGTACAAGGAAATTATTTTCATTAAACTCACACCTCACCCCTTACGCATTTTATTAAACAACATTAAAAAACAGACTGGAAAAGCAATGGTATACAGTTTTAAAACTGTGGTTCACGAATGTTTATCGCTGTCGAATATTCGTACGTAAAGGAAGAAGGCTCGAAGAAAGCTTTTCATCAAAGTACAGATAATTCACAAATAAAAATTATGTCACTTGGGTCAAGACTTTTTAATAATCAACGATAGTCGCTAGGTTGAAGCCTTGAATAAACAACTCAACTCGCTATGTCACTAAAAAAGCATTGCATTATTCCAAGTGTCGCGTGCATATTATGCAAGAATCGTGAATAAATTTGAAATAAATTTTTTTCACATATGTAAAGATAATGGAATTTTTCTCTTGGCTTTAAACATTGTTTTAAATTGGCTTCATACATCTGTTTTTTTAATCTTGATCTTGCAGAGAGAGAGAGAGAGTTACGTTTCAATTATAGAAGAAAACGGAATGAAATTTCCACTTTTAAATCTATACTTGTCGTCTATCCCGATTATGATCATTTAAATCTGATCAGAGTTAATTCTCTTTAATTTATATTTATCCTTTTACAAGAAGAATAGATGTTTACAACGAGTGAGGTTCATATCAATTGAATTTGATGTCACGACTTATATACCGAGCGATTAAATACACGATATCGACTAAACAGCGTTTGGAAGAGTCTGTAATCTCTGCCCCGCGCTCTAAAAAATTGTGAGCCGGACGTCATCGCAGAGTCAGCAGCGTCGGGTGTATGCATATGTATGCAATGTACATGCACATATACACGTACATGCATCCGTTTAGAACATATCTTTATCCGGTTGATGTAACCTTCCGCGCCGCGGAGGGAGGAATGGATAGAAGTTAAAACTGATAATCTCGCCTTGAACTTTGACTTGTCTTCATCCGAAATCGTATCGCTTCGTTTCGGATCGTGTTTTAAAGCTCGCAAATTGTATTTAAATAACGGAAATGTCGCCTGCTACAGCTAAAGTAAAATATCAGACAATTAAATTAAATTAAATTACACATACTTTATTGAGCCAAGTCGGTCTTTTCGAAGCAGACTCCTGTAAACTTTCTCGACGATACGATGTAAACATTGTAATCTCGCGTCAGAAGGTCGGGACGCTTATCTCAAATGAGAGATTTCCTTCTAAAAGGCTCTTTCCTCTGCCTCTCGTAAATTATATAAGTTTCACTGTATACGAATGCATTATTCCACTTGTAGAATAACATGCCCTTTATCGCGCAAGTTTATAGGATATAGGAAAGGGAGACCAGTGTGTCTCTCTCTCTCTCTCTCTCTCTCTCTTTCTCTCTCTAAAAGAAATTGTAATATAAGAACAGCGTTATGTTTATAGGCTAATCTTGATCTGAAACAGTACTTTTGTACTTTTGTTAGCGATAACCGTCAAATAATTGTCAAATTACCCCGATGTGTCAATAATTTTAGTCCCAACTGCTTATTCTATGCTATACTAATTTGCCGACTCGTTCATACGTGCGTTGTCCTACGTTTCATTGCGTTTCCATATACGTATATACATGTATCAAGATTTAACGCTTGACTCAATCGGAAATATAATCGGGAATGCTGCGGAAAGATCAGCCATCGGCTTTCGGAAAACACAACTAAAATTTCACTTGAGCTAAAGACGCTAATAAACTTATTACTACTTAAATTACAAAGTGAAAGAATTTTTTCAAGACGATATAAATACTTGATGTAATTCTACAAATAGCTTGTGCCGTTATTTGTATAAAATTCCTAAAACATTACTAAAGAAATGGCCTCTTTTAATACGGAATCTTTTAATAAGAATCCGTATGATATCCATAAAAAACTAATTCGAGCATTACAGCAATAAAAAATATAATAGAATAAAATATAAGGAAATAGCGTAGGGGCCGTTTTCTTATTACAAATCATATCTTTGACTTTGAAAATATTTAGAACGTTCGCCGTTCCGATTTCCAAGATTCGAATAAAGTGCGGCCCACTATGCGGTGAGAGAAACGCAGGTCATTGTCCAAGTGAGATAATAAGCACTTTGCCCCTGCGTCGATAAGAAACGCCTATAAAAGGGAGTGCGATCCTCCATCCTACGCATCAGTCGTATTTTCCTAATCGACCAAGGAGAAAATACCAGCCTGAGATGATGAGGTGCTTACCCGCGGTTATCCTAGCCGTCCTCTTGGTCGCGACGGAGGGCAAGGTTGTGCCGGCTAGCGACGTCGAGAGCCAGCAGACTGGTACGCAGCAACCCCTTCAATTGTCCGATCACATCAAAGAGGCCCAAGCGGTCATCAACAACTTGGGCGCTCAGCTACAGCAGCAACTCAACCTGCCCAACCAAGAGGAATTAATCAACACCATGAAGGAGCAGAGTACCAACTTGGTCAACAATGTCCAGGCGTACCTCAAGAACATGTCCGACGAGGTGAGTGCGAAGAATATTTAACACACCCGCTGCACCTTCCCATTTTTTTTATTACCCTCGACCTCGACAAGAATTGAAACGTTGCAACCCCCCTGCAACTTGTCCGCACCGAGCGAACCGGCAAAGCGAATGCTCGAGTAACTATTAATTGTTTGTGTTTTATGTTAAAAGCGACCGTTTTGTCTACCGAGACATCTCGATTTCATCGAGATTGCTCGTTCGTTGCTATTTCGTGGCTCATCATCGTTTACGCGTCGCGCATATGCCATGATCCACATATGTATGGAGATTAAAGGCTGGCTTGTTTTGTTGTTCGCAGTATCAGCGCGCTACCTCTCGTACCTAGAGACCTAAAGATTACGCATTTTTTAAATTAGAGATAAAAGAACCGCATCGTCGCATCGTCCATTCGCCACATAGAGGATTACCTGCTCTCTCGGAGCTTGCAAAGAATTGGCAAGAGGAAAGTCGAATGGCTTATCGATCTAGCCATCTAGTCTAAAACGATCCGCAAAGAAACAATCAACGGAAATGGGCACGCCAAAAAGAGACAATCGATATCGATATCAAAATCGAAAACATTTCAAAATAATATCATTGATATCCATGCGTTTTACGCGATTCAGCGAGAAATATCGTAATAATATTATTATATATATAATATGCCTGTGTGTACAAAAATAAAAATATTCATCAGTAAACGATAAGTAATAAACACCGACGCGTTTCTTACCATTTTTCTACTTGCCGATAAGAAAAACCAGCCGATCAAAAGTAGAAGAAAATTTTATATAATTAACGCGCGCGCGCGCGCGCGCATTATATTAGTTTCATTTCCTCTGTGTTACGTACGCACCGCTGTTGTTAAAGATAAAAATAAAATATCAAGTGTCGTTTTATCGTTATAAAAATTAAATATTCCGTTGTATTATTTCAATAATTGAGATAAAAATTTCAATTTTCGGTAGAAAAATACATCGAACGAGTCAATACGCGTGAAATTATTTGTATGTTTGCGCGTGCATTCCTCATATGCTGTAATTCCTCTGTGCTTGTCGGAATATTTTATTGCCCATCTTGCCTATCTTCGCGCATCCGCGTACGTTCGAAATCAATTAAATATCAAATCTTTCGATACTTTGAATTTTTCCGACGAAAAACCTTCCTTCTCTAATTGTAAGCGGTTTGAGATAAGCCTCAGAGAGAGACTGCTGTATGCCACTCCTGGCTGTACGCACGCATGGTGGATCGTTTGCAGATCAAGGCCAAGAGCCCCGAGTTGGAGAATCTTTGGACAAACATGAAGAGCAAGCTGTCCGAAACGTTCGACAATCTAAATGTCAATCCCGAGACGACGGAACAGGTGAATCAGCTGCGTGCCAAGTTCCAAGAGGGTGTCCAGACTCTCGTGACGGAGTCGGAGAACGTCGCCAAGACCATCAATGAGAATTCCAGCAAGGTTCAGGAGGGTATCGCCAAGTTGACCAAGCAGGCAATCGACATCGCCGTGCAGGCTTCGCAGAATTTGAACAATCAGTTGCAGCAGGCCACGCCGGCGCCGCAGCCACAAAATTAAGGAGACCAAATTATTTTCGCCAATTTATTCGCGCACGTGCGGAATGTGCGAAACATCTTGGAAAAAAAAAAAAAATTTGCACGGAGAGATCCAATTTCGCATCAGCCGATCCGTCACCCCAATCTTATCTCACAATCAAATACATGCTATAAACATACTCGATAACTGACGAATGATTGTTAATAAAAGTACTTGATTGTTCGTGCCCTTTGTCTATTTCTCTGAACCCTACATTACATTGTTACATCGCGCATTATAGTCCGATAATATCTTTTCTCATAACTGCTCTTACATGATTTTCACTAATTAAAAATTATTTGACATTTAGAACCGCTAGCTTTCCTTTTTAAAGGATAATAAAATAAATCGCTGTAATAAAGGGAAATTTATATTGGTAGCGATATGGTATCAAATGCGATAAATGCGAAACGGGAAATGATCTGTTCGTTGACAAACTGATATTTTCGGGGGTGACTCGATTTACATCAGGGACTCGTACTTTGATACGTGAACGACGAAGGATAAATCGAAATTAAAAATGATTTTCCGGATGATCGCCGTTGCATCGTGATACTCTTATCGCGTATTTCCCGCAAACACGTAAATATTTGCAAACTTGGGAAAATTTCCTTCGCGCGACATCTAATTTTAAATTAACGACTTGAACTAAAACTCAAACGCAACGACTATAATAATAATTAATTAATACATCGCCGGTAGCTTCTGCATTTTTCAAAGTAATTAAACGTTTTGCTTGAAATAACGTTATCATAGATATTATACAAGTATATGTATATCGCTACTTTTTTACTTTTAAATAACTTTTTCTTTAGCGTCCAATTATTCGGCTTTCAATTATTTATGACAATTTTAATATTGATTCGAGAGAGAGAGATATAGAATGACTTGGTTCTTAATAAAACTCTTTACGTTATAATTGTGGCCTTTAGTGAGTTGAAAGTAAAGAAAGGAGTAAAAATTATGTAGAAAATAAGAAATTTTTTTTTTCTTTGCATCTGCTTATACTCACAATCAGTCAACGCGGTCAACTGGAAAATAATTCCTCTCTGCTCATCGTATCGTTGTATGTATATCAGTGATACGTAACGACAAGGCAAGTAATCGCACCTGATCAGCGGATTCCGCTTGGGTTTCGCATTGCAAGCGTCAGTCAAACCCACTTTTATTACAAGAAGAATTCGCCGTGGTGACCTATAAATCAAATGTATCATTTTAATTGACATGAAATTTTATTAAAAAGATGATACGGAGACTCTCTTTCTCTCTCCGTTACTCTCTCGATCTATATTATAGTTATTCAATCAAATTAATTTTAGCGTAAGAGGATATTAGCAAAGCATAAAAATTATTCCGTCCGCCTACGCAATATTGCCGAATATGCACGTATATTTGAGTCTTATAAAAGGATGGGAATCGTCGAATCGTCTTATTTTGTCAGTCGAGGACATTGGTATCGAATCAAGTGCGTGATATTCCTGCCAATTGTTATTTCTCGCCAAGTATCGAAACTTGGACAGAGTTTTGTTGTTTCTTGTAAAAGAGTACGAGTTGGACAGAGAGAAAGAGAAAGAGAGGGAGACGAGTGCTGCGTATTTTGTCAAAATGGATATATTCTTTCTCTCATTGTCGGTTTCTGTCATGTGTACGGTAAGCATATATTTTATGTATGTTAGGTATAATAGGAGCCTATATAATATATGTGGCACATATATATGTAATATCGAGCGGGCAATGGTTTCAATTAAATTTAATTTAATCGAAAAGATAACGCAGCGTGGTACAGTGCCCGTCAATGATTCCTTTCCAGAGGTAAGGGGAGAACATGGAAGATTTATATGTTCCCATCCCCCTCCCTTATCCCAGGAAAGGAATCATTGACGGGCACTGTATACGTATATACATACATGTATATATCCTGCTTCTTTAATAAAACAATGAAAATCTTACCAAGCAGATATCACTTGCAAGGACTGTTGAAATTTCGACGGAGAGTAAACCTGAAAAATTGTCCACGAGTTTACTGAAGAAAGAATCACAATTCCAAATAGATAAAGGAGCCATATCCGGCGACGTTGAGAGGTCTGAAAGGATAAACCGTGGATTTGAAAAGATAATCGAGTTTGTCAATGTTTTGGGCCAAATGGATAATTTTGTCTACGACAGAACAAAAAATATCATTCGCAAGCTCAATGCAATTTACGACATGGACGAGAATCACGAGAATGAAAGATATCGCGGGTCTCATTCTAAATCGTGATGAGAAATATAAATTTCTTCACGATCAAAATAAAGACGATGCTAATTAAGTATTTTAATCATTATTATCTATTTATTATCTATTATTATCTATATATTTTAGTGCTAAAAATAATTTATGTGCACTTTTTCTCGTTTACTCTAGCTCCCTTTCTCTTCTTCTTCTCTTTATTTTCAAGTTTTCCTTTATACATGGAAGTAGAATGTGCGTTTTTTTGTCAATTACTATTATTATATCTCTTCAAGACAAATAAATATTCTTTAATCCATGTTTTTATACGTATACGCGTATATCTACATGTATGTATAATAAAAACGGCTACAATACAATATCATTCGACAATAATGTATCCTCCTCACCCGAGTCGAAATCCGCTTGTACTTGGAAATCTATGTAAATTTACATTTAACGTATTATTATGAAATTTTCAACTTGCAATACTTGATATAATTATCTCATCCATTCTCGTATAAGCGCAAAGAAACGAAGCGAGCATCGTATGTTGCGCATACGTCGCCATCTAGCGATGAAACGTCGTACGCGGTTGCATTCACGATTCAGTTCAGGTCGTTCAGGTAGCTGGTAGCTGGTATATTACCAACGTACACATTCCCATTGTATGTACACGCCGCAGGTATAAGAGTAGTCGCGACATTGATCGACAAGATCGGACAAAACTAAAAGTCTACCGTCCGGACTCTACCGTCAACGTCAATCAACCTCATCCGTTAATTGTCCGAATAATGTCTGATAAATGCTGTCGGCTCGCTCCGCGGTCCGCGACGCGACGCGATTCGACGGTCGGTTGACAGTTGACATTCGTTCGGTCGGTTCGGTCGCAAGCGTCGCAGGCGTCGCGACGTCGGCGTCGCGAGAATGGTCGAGCATCACTCGAGCGACTAGAGAGTAGAGACTAGAGACTAGAGAGTAGAGACTGGTCGAGGTCGAGAGACACTCGAGTCACCGAGACGCAGACGCTCGAGCGAGTGAGCGTGAGCGTCGTCAGCGAGTACTCGGAGAGTTCGGACCGTTTGGAGTTGGGACTTGGGATTGGGAGCCGCGAGCGTTCGGGCCGGACTGCCCGACAGAGGCGTTCACCAGGTGGCGACTGCGTCCAATCAAGAGTCACCGTGATCAGGTTGATCAGGCGACTTGTAGCCCCCTTGTAGGTTGTACGTCGAGAGAGAGAAAGAGAGGGAGAGAGGTTGCGAGCCCATCGTCTGTCGTGTGTCGTTCCACCACATGTTGACTAGTTGACTAGTTGAAAACGAGGAAAGACAGGAATTGCGCTCATACTTTGCGGAGTCCGCGGACCCACAGGCCCTTCGCCGCCCGCGCCACTTGGCGCTCGTCGCTCGTCGTTTGCCGTTTGCCGTTCGCACTTTGCGGACCGTCAATCGTACATACGTACGTACTTTACGTACGTACATATACATACATACATACATACATACGTCCTCTCCCTCTTTCTCTCTCTTTCTTTCTCCTTTCCTCCCTTGCTCCCTTCTCTATTCCCCAGACGTGAGCGACGCGAAGGTGAAGCCTCGTTGGCCGAGACTGCCGAGCGCCGAGAGTCGTACGGACCGTTCGTCCAACCGTAGAGCGCGCGCAACTTTCTACACTCTGTCGAGGACTGTGAGCAGGAGGGCTGAGAGAGGAGCAGCCGTCGCCTAGTGCGTTACGTCACGCGGTCGTTGACAATCGTCGGAGCATCGTCGAGAGTCGAGACACGAGCCAGTGGTCAGTGGTGCAGGTGCTTGCTTGATCGCCTGTGATCAGTGTGATCGCTCGTGAGTCGTGATCGCCTTGTCGAGTGATCGGTCGAAGCCAACTTGCGCGAAGCCGCTCGCTCGCACGCTGTCGTAGTCGTACACGTCCACGGCCCCGTCACTCCGTGCGTACGTATATCGCTGGTCGCTGATCGCTGATCGCGTACGCGCGTCCTCCGTTTGGGTTAGTCGCCACTCGCCAGTCGGTTCGAGTTTGGGCTCGAGACCGTCTCTTAGCCTCGCGCCTCGGCTATAGCCTGTAGCCTGTGTAACCGCGGTCGCGACGACGACGAGGACGACGACGACGACGTTTCGCTCCTGTCGAGTCACGGCTTCTCAAGTCACGCAACGCAACTGATCAAAGTCGAGCGCGATCGCTTGCGCGCGTCGTGCATTCCCTCGCCGTGAACCACTTTGCTTGCATTCGGGCTTGTTTCGATATATAACCTCAAAAGCCTTCGTGAATGTTGATAGTTTTCGCAGCCTTCGCGGCCTCCTTTTCCTCCTTCTCCTCCCTCTCATCCCCGACATTCTCATCTTTATCCTCATCCCTGCCTTCGCCGACGGCCTTCCTCCCTCTCGTGGTCAGTCGTTCCGCCGCGAGAACGTTGCCGCCGTCGCGTAAATAGACGCACGCACGGCACGCACGGTAGCGGCAGCCGTCTCTCGACGGGCCTACGGATCTTTTCGACGTCGAGCGGTCATCGGTCAAGTAGTCAAAATTCCGGTCCCCACTAGGAAACGAGAGGGCCTCCAACAAACCGCCGGCGGCAGAAATCCATCAGCGATTGGCCAAGAACCGTCGAGCAAAATGAACAGCAAGAGGAAGAACCGTACGAACAATAACAGGTACTGCCAATCACTTGGCTTTCCTCGTCAAGATCATAATAGCAGGTATAATATCCAACACATAGCGATACGTACGTCGACCGTATTAAAAGTAACCTTCTCCTTGATCCTTCTGCCTTCTTCCAGATCTCCGCGGGCGCGCGGCCCGCAAGAGAGATGCGTCGCAGCCGAGGGGGTTTATAACAATGCTCATTTTATGCACGCGGTCACTAGCCACGTTGGCAACGTAGTGCAGGTAGGCGACCGCCCAGATATATAAGCTAACGTACTTGACGCTCTCTCTCTCTCTCTCTCTCTCTGTACGTCGCGTGTACAACGTAACAATACTTGACGTGTGTTACATATTAACGTCTACGCGCACACGCACCCCACCCACACAGCAGACTTTGACTCCTCTTTCTCTCATCTATCTGCAGATTCAAACTCAAAATGGCTCGGTGTTCGAGGGCGTGTTTAGGACATTCTCGAGTCAATTCGACGTAGTGCTGGAGATGGCTCATCGTGTCGAGAGCTCGGGAAAGATTAGCGTAGATAGCGTAGTAGAGAAATTAATTTTTAACCCGAAAGACGTTGTCACTATATCTGCCAAGGATGTCGATTTAGATTATGCTATAAGAGACACTTTCCAAACGGATACCGCCATTAGTAAGTTTAATGGTTTGATCGGCGAGAAGGAACTCGAGCCCTGGGATCCGCCGACTACTATGAATGGAGCCGATTTAGAATTGGACGGTGCCGCCGTAAGCGCATGCATTTATCACGAAAGAGGATCCTACTCGTATTGTATTGTATTGTTCTATAAAATTGTCTCTCAATTTCAGAACGGTTGGGACGTGAACGAAATGTTTCGTAAAAATGAACAAGAATACGGAGTTCAAACCACGTTTGAGCCTTCCTTGGTCGGTTACACTCTACAACTACAACGTAAAGACACGAAGGATTATAAGGAACAAGAGCAAAAGGCTGCTGAGATAGCAAATGAGATCGAATCTCAACCAAATCACAAAGCTAGATTAGAACTGGAAAACGGCGATGAGGAGGAAAGATTTGCAGCTGTGGTGAGCTTCGGATTATATTTCGCAATTTTTGCTTTTCTCCCCCCCCCTCTTCCACCCTTCCCCTCCGCCCAACAGACTCGTCTTATCAGTCACTGTTTGATTCTAGTCACGACCTACCGAGGGAAAATATATTCCGCCACCGTTAAAAAAGAAAAATGGTAATACCGGTAAACTGATGCGATCCAGTCAGAGCGAGCCTCCGTCCTCGCCAGGAACCACCACCACCAACAACAAGAATGTCTACAGTCAACCCCCTCCGTCCACGGTCAATGTAAATGTCCCGCAGCCGAGCATGCCGGTGGGAGTACAGCCTGCTCATACCTCGGTGCAACATCCAGTATCCTTAAATATGAGTATGCCGCCCAACGGAGTGGTCGTTACGTACAATAATCCGCCACCGCCGTTCGTGCCTCCACCGACGACGCAGTCGCAGCAAGGTATGTTGCTTGTTCGCCCTCGTTTGCTCGCACTTTCTTGCAAAGGTGAGAGAATCAAATGGAAAGTGCTGTTTAAAAGTTGCTGTTTGGTACACTTACTCTGCTCTGTTCCAAGATTACCGTATTTTTTTTTTTTTTTTCAATCGCTTTTTCAATCGACTTTGCGAAGCTACTAATAATTCGTTTAGCGACTTGATTCGAGTTTCATACTATCGTGCGCGTAGTAATCATCGCAATAATAATCTTCAATTAACCGTAGCAGGGGCTCTTTGTATACGATGTCGATGAATATTTTACAATTAATATGGGGCATAACAATGTTTTTCCCTTACCTCGGGAAAGGTATCATTGATACGGGCAGTGTATAGTTTTAGC
The DNA here is from genome assembly GCA_030770225.1 of Temnothorax unifasciatus. NCBI lineage: Eukaryota > Metazoa > Arthropoda > Insecta > Hymenoptera > Formicidae > Temnothorax > Temnothorax unifasciatus. Next base: position 24,718 of record JASTWK010000580.1, read on the forward strand.
CGCCTCCGTCATACGAAAGGCGATTATGTGAACGATACGTTTTCTCGATATAGTAATCCAGCAGAATCAATCGCAACCTCAAGTTACTCCTTCGATGGCGCAAGCAAACTTCCCACCGCAACAACAGACGCCTCCGAGTAAAATAAATACAGAGAAACGTGAGCGACCTGGCAGACAACAGGTTTATCAAGCTGATAAAGCGCCACCAGCACCATTTCCACAATCAAACGTTGCGTCCTCTCATCAGCAACAACAGTCTTCGCATCAACAACATACATCATTGACGCAACAGAACTCGGTAGAAGGGCAAATAGTCATACACAAGTCGGACCATAGAAAGGTACATACTCATTTAAATCTGTATCTTTTTTTTTTTCTTTTAATCGCGAGGCAACTTGTGTATGCCTACAAGTTTTACTTTAAGGTTCCAACACCACGTGGAAGAGAAGAACAGCATTCGGAATTGAGACAGTTTGCCACGGAGTTCAAATTAGCGGAATCGCAGGGGCCGCCAGATACCCCTCAAATATCCAGAAAACAACAGCATCAGCATCAACAAGATGTGCATTCCGCTACTCCAATGAATCAGCCGCATCACCAAGGTCCCCATCAACATACGAGTCCACAACAGCTACCGCAACAACAGCCACCTACGCAGCAGCATACCAGTCCTCATCAGCAACATCAAACTGTACAAGATGAACCAGTTACCAACAAGCCACCACCTGGTCCATCCATAGTAAGATCGACAAGTCCGCCTCAGCAGCAACAGCAGCAGCAGCAACAACAACAACAACCACAACAACAACAACAACAACCACAGCAGCAGCAGCAACAACAACAACCACCACCGCCGTCACAACCACCTCAGACTAATACTCCGGTGACGGTGCAACAATCTCCATCGGAACCCGCGGTTGATAAGATAACTACTGCTTTTAAGAAATCTACTTTAAATCCAAATGCTAAAGAATTCAATCCAAATGCCAAACCATTCACGCCGGTAAGTAACGTACATCACCTTGTCACCTGTTGGAAAGTTGAACCTGAATGGAAACGATAAAATTTGTATCTTTACAGCGCTCACCTAGCACACCGACGCCTAGTCGACCGCACACGCCACAGACACCTCAGTATACAGGGGCGACTATGCCCGCGACCGTTGTTATGCCGGCATACGTAACGCCAACAGCTTTCAGTCAACCACCCGCTCAACAAGTGGCAAGGTTCCGGAAGGGTCAGTATTCCCTCTCCAAGTATTCCCACGATGCATTTATATACATCTCAAGTGCAAGCAATTTTCTTACGCGTTCAGGTGCATGTAACAATATAGTTGACAAGGTTCAAGTATTAATACGTAATTATCTTTTTTGTAGTACTAATATAGATTTGAAAAGGTCCTTCAAACAAAGTTTTCTTTGCTTCGAACGATTTATTCTCGATGTTCTCGTATACGAATCTCACAAATTCAAACTTGGAATCACTCGTTCTTCCAAAGTTAGTTTAAAGTCAATTGTAGTTTTTCCTCTCTCTTCCGTATGTATGTGTTTGTGTGTATGCGTGTGAGTGTGTGCGCGCACGCGTGTATCTCTCTTTTTGCCGATTGACCATGTAAATTACAAGTGTTGTAGCGTCGTATAAAACAAAACGAACGCATTGTGTAACGTGAGAAATATGTCGTGTTTTTTTTTTTTTTATAGTGCCAATGATGCAGCATCGTGCGCCAGATATAGCGTCTCAGATGCAAGTGGCCGCAGCGACGGGACAGCCGTTATTAGCGCCAGCTATACATCCATTCCAGGTGCCTTATCCAGGACAACCGGCGTACCAACAAATGGTACGAATGGTCCAGGCACCGCCGCCACCGCACATGGCTACTCCGTACCATCATCACCACGACTCGCAAGGTCCACAAGCCCCCGGCTTACAATACATGGGCCCGCACACTCATCCGCACCCTCACGTAGCTCAACAGCCGCCTAGCCAAACGCCGTCCCCGGCCAATCCGAATCAACCGCACACCCCGGGTGCTTATAATCCGCCCGGTACTCCACAGCCTACGTATCCGCAACCTCCGCCGCAAAGTCACGCGCCGAGCTATCCGATCATGTGCCCTATAATACCATCTCACATACCGTCAATTCCACCGCAACACATGCAATACCTGCCACCGCAGCCGCCTCCGGGGGCGCAGCAGACTATACCTGTCATTTTACCGCACAATCAGTAGCCGTGACATAAAAAGTAAAGGAAGAAATGGAAGGAAATATTAGTATTCTGAAAAAGGTAGGATAAGACTTTCAAAATTGAGTTACTTTCACGATGGCCCCGAGATCTCTTGATTCATTCAGCAAATCCATCGCTACAAGTATACTAGGCGATATTTAAATATACCCCTATTCAGCGTCTCAATCGTCTCAACTTGTAGAGCAGCTTGAAGTTATCTCGCATACATTTCGTTGCGGCAGAGAGAGAGAGAGAGAGAAAAGGGGCAATAATTTCAGCCGGTCATCAATCAATCAATCAACGCCAAGCAACGATATCCCCCGAATGGTACTATAAACGGATTCTAAAACTGGTGTCTCTCACCAAAGAGAGTGTTGACCATCTTGAAAGTAACCTGTTTATCTCAAATATTGAAATGTAGGTCGATCGTTGAACAGACCTATGGCCTGTATTATCGTCGAGTCCCTTAAAAATTTCGTTGATTATTTTAATCAAGTTTTAAAATTGTAAAATGATAGTTTATCATTATGCAATTTCGCAAAATTTTCTCACAAGTTCACTTTTGTCGGATTAGCATGCGTATCGAAGAATATATAAATCGAGAAAGAGTCGACGACTTTTTCGAGATCGTGCATTTTTATCGAGTAGTGCTCAACTCAACTGTCGGGAGAATACGAAGAATACACCGCTCTCGTTCAATAGACGTATTTTAAATTCAAGGGGTTTGAATTTTGTCTCGTACAGAACATGGCTAAGCTCGCACTACTACTTTGTCTACTGGTCAGGTAACAATCAAGATTTAGAGCGAGAGAAACAAGATTGTTGACGCGAGCGAATTCATCTCTCGCTCCCGCCTGCCCGCTCGCCCCTCTCCTCCCTCCCTCTCCTCTCTCCTCACTCTCTCATTTTCTTTCTCTGTCTGTCTTCTTTTTTTTCCGTCGTTTTTAATCGAGATAATTATTGAAATTATACGAGAGAATAAAGTATATGGAAGTACACATGGCATTACATGGCATATTTTTCTGCCCGTGACTGACAATGGGTGTCAATTCGATTTGGAGTAAGGAAGAATTCGGAGAAAAAAGAAGATGGGACGATCGCGATTCCTTCGAGTTTAATTTGAACGAAATGAGCGATAATTAACGAAGCTGGAGGTACGGCTTGCAGGGTAAAAAACACTAGCGAGATATGCGATTCTGCGATTTGTTGATAATATGAGTTTTGTTACTGATATGAGCTGTTGATATGCGCAGGATCTTTGAACGCGAGAGATATAGATTATGCGAGATAGATGGACGCGACATGCGACGGACCAGCCATGGACGAATGCTCGTGCTAACGGTGGCTAATGGCGTTAACGGTGCGAACAGCAGGCATTCGAGATCGAGAGGGGTACATAATTCGCATTTGCATTTGCATTTGCATTTGCATGTCTTGGACATTTTCAAGTTTACTATCGAAATTTCAATTAATTTCAATTAATTTCAATAGTAAACTACGTACGTTTGTACAGCCGTTGTGTTGCGTTGCACTCTGCGCTCCAATGGCAGCGACAATGGCCTGCGTTTTCCTGCGTTTTCCACATTTTACACATTTCTCAATGCTACGTACGCAATTGACAGACGCAAGATCCAATAATGAGACAAGCGCATCGTTGGAGAATCGATACGTTTATATTATGGCGCGGCACGACGCGTGCTTGAAAAGTTTTTGTCGTTTTAAAAAGAAAAAGAAAAAGAAAACTCGCGATATATATATTATATCAATAGCTTTGTGTTGCGCTCTCCGGAAATCCGCAGATTACTAGAGATTGGCGCATACATTTTTGCGAGATGTAAGAAAGAAAACGTGACGAGGCGCGCTATCGTTTCTTACATATATTTGGTGATTTATTATTATTTTTTTAAATTTAATTTCACGCAAACGCGCTTGTCCATAAAAAAACATCCGTGCGTGTAATCCTGATGAGTCACGTTTGTTACCTTGTTGTACCTTTTGTAACGAAGAGAACGTTACTCGGGGCGGCGACTTTTGGCCGAGAGGTGACTCGGTGACTCGGTGGAGCAGGACGATTGAATTACGCGAATCCTATTTGCGAATTGTTTGCCAATTATGTACCTCTTATCGACAAGTAAAAATACATAGATACCACGCTCGATACCTTGGACTTGGAAATCTATCTGAACGTAGCGTATACTGCCAATTAGGTCAAGGGGGGCCAATGAGATCAGAGGCGAAAGAGAAGCGTTTTTAGTAAGCCGGCATCGTATCTCTTCAATGATCGAGCACATAATGCACAGTCGCCAACTCTTTTCAAGTCTCCTTCCTGAACTCGACGATCCAAGAATAAAGGGGATATTTGTGCGCTCGCCCCGCGCCCGCGCCCGCGCCCGCGCCTCGCTCAATTAGACTCGAAAGGATTAAATTTGTATATCGTACGATATTAAACTTGTGTATTTTTGTCGCGTAATCACGCGTAGAATGCGAATGCGAATTGCGCGTGCGACGAAAGTATATATTTTTATTTTGCGTGCGTATGCCATATCTCGGAATAAGGGGGGAAGGGGAAGGGGGGAGCTGATTAAAAAGGGGAAGAACGGAGAGAAAAGTCCTATCCGTTTGTTTATTCGCAGCTAGAGATACCTAACGCAATGCCAAATGATTTGTCGGCATTTGCGGCATTGACTGACGTCGAGTCGAATTGAATCGAAAAAAAGGTGGGCAAAGTATTCCCCCATTCCTTCCCTAATCTCGCCGCTAATCTCAGTTTCCCCTTGTAGAAGGCTCCGTTCGGATGAATTTTTAATCCGCGCTCGATACCGATTGGGAAAAGAAAGTTAAACAACTATACGGCCTTGGACCTAATCGTGTATATAAACGGAAGGAAGCAAAAACAACTTTTGCCTGAGAGAGAGAGAGAGAGAGAGAGATAGTTGAGAATGTGTGGCATCGTTAAACAGATTTTATATTAAAGAGATTTAAAAAAAAAAAGAAAAACATCAAAATAAAATCAATACGTTAAAAACCAATTTTTTGGCCTGATATCTCCCCTTCTTGTCTTCTCACGTACACACCTCGATCATCGCGTATAGTTTTTGCGTTAAAAATTTATTACTCAAAGAACATTGTCTTGGACATTTCTTTAATTTACATTTGAAGCAATACGCATTGCTTCAAATGTAATGGATTTTACAATATTATAATTGACTCTCTTCTTGTTATCCTCGTTTCTATTTAAATCTCATCCATTTGATTTTTGATACCTTTGATACATATGTATACATACGTTGCCGCTAATGTAAACCGGATTTTTTTACGCATGCGCGATAAATGTGACTCCAATGTGGACGTCAGAAATAACTAAAGCCCCTTGCACAATAGGCGATGGGGCGATGGCGATGGCGATAGCGATAGCGACAGCGACAAAGTTGCTGACAAAGCTACAGCTGAAAAATATAAGGATACAGAGATTATTATTATTCTTCAATTGAAAGAAAGTAGAAAGGAGAAGAGGAATGCTGATCGCTTTGTAACGTCAAGTGAACCGAACTGCAGCCTTGAAAAGGCACCTTTACTTCTAGGGACACTTGTGGTTCTGGAAATTCGCAGCTCTAGTTTGAAATTTGACAGCGGTGCGTGCGGGGCGTGCGCTGGTATGCGTGCGTATGCGTATACAGTATACACGTGGTGCGACCATCGAGACTGGGTGCAACATTCGTGTTTTAAATGGATAGATGAAATTATTCCCCGATATTATTTCGGGATAAACGGAGAGAAAAGAAGAAGATCATCACAATGAAGACACAGAAATGGGAAGAACTGGATGTGCGATTGAGTGATCCTGTACTGAAAACGCTCAAACAGTTGAGATTTTTCAACATGACACCAGTTCAGGTAACGTACTACTCAAGTACATCGTCGCAATACCGCGAGAGAAACACGCTTGTGTACATACGTTTGTTTATATATACACACGTCTGTTTAGTTTTTCGTTTATAGACGCAACATTTATATTATGACATGATATGATGTGATATGTTTTGTTTCATTTGTAGGCAGCATGTATACCGTTATTATTGAACGGTAAGGATGTTGCGGCGGAAGCGGTTACAGGCAGTGGCAAGACACTCGCTTTTCTTATTCCTCTACTGGAGATATTACAAGTAACCTTTCAACTTTTCAACCTCTTGTCCTCTCAACCACTCTCAACCTCTCGCTATCGCGTGCACTCATCTTTCGAAACGTTTAGATAATGGCAGACTTTTTGTAACTTTAACTACTACTATGCACATCACTGCGTGTCATGATTTTAATGGTAAAATTGGAAATGCATTAAAACAAATATTATTTGCGCTTAAAGACATAGACAGATTAAGTGAAAGATTTGTCAGTCGCACATACGTGAGAGATGGAAGCTAAATTAACGTAGACGTCAAGTACTTGGTTTGTTTACTTGTCTCAGTCATCTTTTTTTCCTATTGACTCTATTGACTAGCTGTTGTAGAGAATAACATGTTTTAATGTAATCTAATGTATTAATGTGTATAGAAGCGAACTGAAAAATGGAAGACTATGGAGGTAGGAGCGATAGTGGTCAGTCCTACGAGAGAACTGGCTACGCAGATTAGTGAAATTTTAATCGAGTTTTTGGAGAAAATACCGTCGTTGACACAAGTATTACTGGTTGGCGGCGTGACGCTTAAGAAAGATGCAGAGAAATTGAAGAAAGGAGCAAATATTATTGTCGCCACACCTGGTAGATTGGAAGATATCTTGTCTAATCGTAATTCCATCAATTTGAATCTGTGTGTAAAATCTTTGGTAATAAGCTCATCTTCTCGTTTATACACAACAGTCTCATTTATATGCAATAGACATTTTCAAATTATCAACTACTTGAGGTATTTACCATTGTTCTAGGAATTTCTCGTATTAGACGAGGCAGATAGATTACTAGACTTGGGATTCTCTGCGACTTTGGATAGTATTTTAAGCTATTTGCCACGTCTTAGAAGAACAGGACTGTTTTCCGCGACACAGACGAAAGAACTGCAGCAATTGATTAGGGCAGGACTGAGAAATCCAGCGTTAATCGTGGTGAAAGAAAAGTCTAATGTCTCCACGCCTGTAAATTTAAAAAATAATTTCACTATTGTCCATCCCGAGTACAAGTTGCCGGTGATGATAGATTTTATACGCTCAATAGGATTTAAAACCAAGTACATGATATTTTTACCTACCTGCGCGTGCGTGGATTACTTCAGTCGAGTTATACAGGCGTAAGGGCATAGTAATTGATATACATCTGATATTACAGCTTTATTTGCTACTAAATTCCATATACAGTTCCATATACTTGTCTTTACCATCCGAAATGTCTCTGTTGCTTTTCGTTCGCGACATTTTTACTCTATTGCCAAACAATTATTTATTTTCTCACCGCAATCACAAATGTAACTATAGAGAGATGTTTCAGAACAGATTAGGCAAAATATTCCAAGTAGTTGTATGTATATGCGTGCACATGATTATTACAGATTATTACCGTCGATAAATGTACTTGCTCTACACGGTAAAATGAAAAGCAAGAGGTATAAAGTATTCGATAAATTTCGACATGCCGAAAATGGTATTTTAATATGCACGGATGTAATGGCTCGCGGAATCGATATATCAGAAATAGACTGGGTATTGCAATACGACCCTCCCTCTATGGCTAGCAGTTTCGTACACAGGTAACAACGCCCAACAGGTGTTGCGTAGTATTATATAGAAGCATGCAAATATTGATCGATGTTTTAAAGATTTATTCTCTAAAACGTTATTTTTTTTATCGTATAGATGCGGTAGAACCGCTAGGATTGGTAATGAAGGAAACGCATTGCTATTTCTTCTAGAAACAGAGAGTGCGTATGTAGATTTCATTAAAAGAAATCAAAAGGTCGAACTGCGTCGAATGGAAACAAAATTGAACGAGGATACCGTTGACGAATGCTTACGGTGTACGAGGCAGATGCAACAAAAGGATCGACTTATGTTTGATAAAGCCAACCGTGCCTTCGTTTCATATGTGCAAGCCTATAGTAAACACGAATGTAATTTAATTCTTCAGTTAAAAGATATCGATTTGGGAAAACTAGCTATGGGTTTTGGTCTTTTGAGAATGCCAAAAATGCCAGAGCTCAAAGGGAAGAATGTGTCATCTTTCGTTTGCCCTGAAATCGATGTAAACGCGATACCTTATGCAAACAAACAACGTGAATTGCGTAGGATTAAAAAATTGAGCGAATATCAGAACACTGGCGTTTGGACGAATAATTACAGATGTAAGCAAAAGCGAACTGAATCCTGGTCTGAAACCAAAAAGAGAAAACTCGAGAGACAAGAGAAACGAAGTAAACGAAAGGAGAGGAAGGAATTGAAACAATTTTCAACAACTTGCAATAGAAAGAAGAGGAAGCGAATAAATGACCAAGATATTGAGCAATTGGCGAAAGATATAGCATTAATTAAAAAACTCAAGAAGAGGAAGGTAACTCGTCGATTTCTTCTGTATTACAAAACCAAATCTCCCATTTCACTCCTTCCCCTCCACACACACGCACACGCGCGCGCACACACACACACACACACACACACACACACACACACACACACACACACACACACACACACTCACTCTCTTTCTCTCTCATACTCTTTTAACTTTTCTATTTTTATTGTTTTGTATTTCATATTTTGTACTTTCATATTTAATTGCAGATATCGCAGGAAGAATTTGATACGGCTTTCGAAGTCTGAAACTATTGGACATAATTGCACGAGACATGTTTAAGATATATTTCGATCAAAATTCTCATTTTCTTAATATTTTCACTGTACGTATTCTCTCAAAATATATTATACATGTGAAACTTGGTAATGTAAACGCACAGTTAGTATTTTCTTGCGATTCCTTTCCTTTGAGTTAATTCCTATAAAATGTTTACAGAATTCGTATCATTACGCAGGTAAATGGAGCGTTAGAAATTGTCGCGTTTGTGACAAGTGATAAATGTTTATTTGCAGGAGATAAGGATCTCAGAGGGGATTTATTTGTTGTCTTTGCTATGTTATAAGATTTGACACGAATACGAAGCTCAAGCGTACAAATAAACGCACACGATAAAATGCAAGACTCGCCTTTGTACGCTCTGCTCGTCTCTATCTTGGTTGGGTCTTGAAAAGCGTGTCCCCACTACGCGACGGGGCCAGGATAACGCGGTGGAAGGGAGAGCGAAATCTACTAACAGGCGTACGTGGTACGTGCAGGGCAACGCGCGCGCGCGTGTGTATGTGTATGTACGTGTATATATGTATACCTTTTGAAAGAATGGGGCTGTCTGTCTGTCTGTCTCGAAAAATCCAAGTATTGGTATGGATAGTCATGTCGGAGTTGCTTGGATGATTCATGCACATTCGTGTTGTACGTCAAGCGAGAATGCACGAGATAAATTTACGTTAAATATAAGAGTCGTCTTCCAATAATATAGTCTTATTCTCATGCTGGAAAATGGAAGAGGACATGACAAATCACCCAAAGTGGCTGTTGGAACTGGAAAGTCGTAAGCGGAAGGTACCTACGTCAAATTTCAACATATACCTGTACATACTTGTGTCGAAAAGTCGATAGATAAGAGGGAAGAAGGATAATGTATATAAAATTAAGATTGAAAGAGAGTCAATTGATTGTACATCGTGCTTTACGTTTGCTCAGCCACGTTTAGCGCACGAAGCTGGAGCTGGTGCACCATGCACAAACTGTAATTCCGCGTGTCCCGGTCTCGATCTCCATTTCTGGCGAAAAATTTGCAAGAATTGCAAATGCGCTCGAGATGATCACGATGTCGATGACGATGAATTCCCGCAATTTGATCTGCTACTTGGACCAAGCCTTGGAAAGTTTAAAAAGAAGTCCATGCGTAAGTATTATTAACATACATAATTAATCGCAATTTATATAAAAGTGTTTTATTCTCACTCTTGTAGTTGCAAGTTGCACACGGTATAAAATTGTACATTTTTATCAAAATCTATCAAATTTAACACGAATATAACGACATTTGTTTAAAGCAAATATATGGTCAAAACATGTTTCCTATTTCCGAGTAAAATTCCGAGTCGGATTCTTATGCAAACCTTTAATCTTTACAAGATGTAAAGGTATTTTTATGTGTGCGCGCGCGCGCGCGTGTATGTACATATTACAGATCACGCACATCTACCTCTTACATTAAAAATTGATCTTTAGGTCTGCAAGTAAATAATAAGAAACAAAACGATGGTGAAACTACATTCGAGTGGGTGCCGCCAGATACAACTAAAGAACTTGCTGTGGATTATATGAAAGCTTTGCCCGCGGAGAAATTGCCGATTAAAGGATCTGTCGGTGCTGTTTTGAGAAGGCAATTGTTACAGAAACAACTTCCCCTTCACGATATTGATCATAAAGTCTGTGATGAACTTAGCGAACAAGAGCAGAAACAATTTGAGAAATATTTAGAGAATATAAAGAGATACGTAGGACAAGGCAAGGTGTCGAAGGTAGGTGTGTCATAGCGACTTGACTCGTACGTAAGTCAACAATACATCTTGATTTACTTGCAGATTTGTAAGATTATGTAATCACCACACAGATATTTACGTATTTGAGATTTTTTTCTCAAATGAGAGTGCTTCAAGCGCTCATTTATGTATTTCTCTAGCGCGCATTTATATTTTGTTTCGCATAACGTAGATATTATTATTTTCAGATGTTTGGTGCTCGCCCATTTGATCGTTCTCTCATGACACCTGTCAATGCAACCGATATGCAAAAGTGCAGTCCACAGCATAAATCTCATGTATCTTCCACTGGTGTTCAATTACGTACACCGAGTAGCTTTGCTGTGCAAGGTCCGTATGCGAGGCATCCGTATGAAGCTCAAAATAAACGAGACGCTGCTACAGTCAATAACAATGAGGTATCATCCAGTACAAAGGAGTATAACTATACCCTAGACAATGTATCTGCCGGCGGCGATATCGCGAGATCGCAACCAATCGAAGGGAAATTGACTTGTGAGAATTTCCAACGTGCGCACGATACCGCATCGGTAAAAGGTACGAACGAAAAAGGCATAGATGGCAAGATAGTTAATTCTTCGATTCTTACACATCTCGCTCAGCAAGAAATCGTATCCGCTCGCGAGAGGCATGCTTTCGGAAATTACATATCTCACGGAGGAGACGCTGCTTTCGAAGGACACGGAGAAGCGCGATACCTGAACGATATCGCGTCGTCCATCGCCCACTGTCCAGAAGATGCGCATAACGACAAGACGACGGCTTTCATCGCGGAATCCATGCTGGCGGACGCGCTTCTTCCGCCCAGTGCGATACACGCCAACGATATTATCGGAAGCACACTGGACGAGAAAGGATTGACGTTTATAAGGGAGAAGCTCGCCGATAAATATAACGTCGCGGAGAATCCAGTCGCGATGCGCGCTGTTTCCAAATCGCTCCGACCGTTAGACACATCGAGTAAGTTAGATACATCGTGTCCTCCGCGTAGAGGAGGAGCTAAGGAAAATGATACTCCCGCAGGTATCGGCAGGTACGCAGAGAGAACGGAGAATATTATCGCTGCTGCGAAGGACCCTTTGGAAACGGCAGAGATAATCACTCCTTTAGAAGCAGAGAGAAAGATGTATAAACCTCTGTCTGAAGTAATCGAATCGACCATTGTACCTGTCAGTTTGGATGTAAACGAACGAAAGCGATGCGGCGGTTCGTTTACGTCGAACAGCAAAGTGGCGAATAACGATTCGCCGGTGACGGATACAACTAGAGCCTCAATTACGGAAAGCATTGTGGATCCATTAGCGAGCGAATTCCCACGCATTTCCACAGATCCTACTTTTCCCACATCGAACCTATCAACGCAAGCTCCCGATTCGCAAAAGCCTGTCGATGCAAAATCCAATCCGTTGCAAGTCGAGTTGAGTAGCGGGATCCTGCAACCGTCCGTCATACATTCCGAACAGTTGCAAAACCAAGTGTTCCCTCACATCGTTGGAAACTTGAAGGAACAATGCGTACAGTATACGCAACTCGCGGACCGTCTGAAAGATACCATTGAGAGCTTAAAGCTGGACTCGACGAGAGTGCACGAGTGCGAAAAATGCCACGAGGACATACGCGTCGGCGACGTAGTCGTAATCGCGGAGAAGGCCAATAACGCATCCTGGCACCCTGGCTGTTTCGTTTGTTCGGTATGCAACGAATTGTTGGTGGACCTCGTATATTTTTATTACAAGAATAAATTGTATTGCGGAAGAGACTTGGCTGCATTTCTAGGAATTCCTCGATGTTTCGCTTGCGACGAGGTAAGTGTGCGGAGGACACATACGCGGGACATTTTCTCATTTTTTAAACGCACATCCTTTCAAGCGCCGGTCGTGTTTTTGCCGTTCGACTTGACGTTTCAATTTCAAATCGACTTGAAACAACTCGGCAAAATCGCTCATTATCGTAACTTTTCAATTTACAATACTATAAAATATAAAATATGTAATATTGAAAGACGTAAAAATTTTTTGAAAGAGTATCAATTGCAATAATAATTTTTTATTATTATAATTTGAATAATTTATTATTAGATATAATTTTGATAATTTTTTCAAGCCATAAGAAATGGCTGATAATGACACAACAGTGGTGATTCGACCAACCATTTCTATTTGCTGCAGTTGATCTTTGTACGGGAGTACACGGTTGCGGAGGGGCATAATTATCACGTGAAGCATTTTTGTTGCTGGGACTGCGACGTACCATTGGCTGGGCAACAATACATTACCGAAAACGATCGACCATTGTGTCTGCCTTGTTACCAAAAATCATATGCAAAAACATGCGCCGCTTGCAACGTAGTGATTGCCGCCGATCAACAAGGAGTAGCTATAAAAAATTTAAACTTTCACGCGACTGAAGTTTGCTTTTGCTGTTACAGCTGTAAGAGAAACTTACTGAACGGCAGAATGGCGATAAAGAAAGATAAATTGTTTTGCAGTAAAGAGTGCATCGCAAAGTTTTTCAATTAGCAAATCAATAATGTATAATGGATAAAAGAAATCAGTCTGCTATTTTCCGACGTGTTGTTCTTGGTTGCGAGAGAGAAATGTAATTACGTAATTCCATTGTGAGAATATAAGAAACACATCAAGTATTAAAACGTAAAATGTGTCATTAATTACTAGCAAGTTAAAAAAAGTCACGAATCAAAAAGGAACTGGAATAAAGTACGATTGAAAAAAATCTCAGGTATACATAAATTCACACATGTACATCGCATTTATTGTACTAGTTCAGAAGTGCGGCGCAAACGAACAGGCCTAATAACTCGAGTTTCTCTCTCTCCCTCAACTTGAATAATTTATTGTTCTAATGTGTACGTATGCGCGATAGTCATACATTTTGATTCTCAAGATGGGAGGGAAAGACGATAGAATGTTTTTTCGTTGCGTTTCTTTACAATTATATTTCAAGACGTAAAAAAATAAGAATATAGATTTATGGTCAATAGCTCTTAAATGTAAGTTTCCTATACACATTTCAGTTATGTTTTTAACATTAGTTACGCGTAGGTTTGACCAAGAACCAATTACTCATATATTCAATATATATCTATATGCTACGGGTTAATTTCCAATACTTGAAAATATAGCGTTATTCTTTTAATTTGAACAAATTATCATCTATCTCAATCGTTCGATAATATAAAATTTAATAGCTTTTCTTGTGTGTTCCATCTTCAATTTTCTCTTCATATTTACACAATAAAATTTATCATCCATTATCAAATATAGAGGTGCTACAGAAATTCCGAAATTACCTTTCTCGCGTATGAGCTATTAGCGATTTACTTCAGGAATAACGAGTTGACGTAATAAAAATTCAAGTCCTTTTTCGGTATTTTTACATATCAATATACAGTTACATAATTCACCGACCATACCAAGTTTTACCGCGGTATAAGAAATAACGATAATTATGATGTACGAAAATAAAAGGATAATATAAAATATTCCACACATATATGCGCGCGTGCACACATTATTCAACAATCATCAAGCATCATCTTGCAAACATGCCATGTTCTTTATTCCGAATCGCTATCAACAACAGTTTGAATACGCCTAAACGTATTACGAGCCTCTCGATGTCGCGGCGGCGTGTCCGGAGGTGTCGTCTTCTTAACGTTTTCCATATTTCTTCGTGCACGCGTAACTCTTCCTGAAATAGAAACCAATTTAACGTGCGCGCTATGCTCGTGATATAATTAATTAATACAATATAAATTGACACAAAAAAACCTTACAATATATTTACCTTCAGATATAATATTCGACGTGTCCAGTTCGGATACCTCCCTCATTTTTTCATTTTTTTCTCGCACTCGTTTACATTTTTCCAACGTTGGCCTGCCACTAACGCCATTTTTTTCCAACAATTCCTTTAGGCGCTTAATTTTTGCAGCGTTACTTTTACAATCAGCCCAAATGTCATTGTAACATTTTACTTTCACGCCAGCGATACTTAAATATTTCTTCAACGCTTGTATGTGTCTATCTTTTGGTTTCTGAAATGTACCAATTTTTTAAAATCTTGTGGGAAGAAGCTGCACAGCGGTTTGAATCGCCGTGTCGTAAACTCGCTGAATAAACTACTATACTTACAGCATCGCTACGTCTCCCCCTTCTACCTTTCACAGATCTCTCTTCTCTTTCGGAAACATCACTTTCGTCTTTATTATTCGAAGATTCCTTTCCCGATAATTCTTCCTCCGTTCCATTTTTAGTTTTTGTCGCGTCATCCGCTCTCTCCGCTTCAGTCGCGTCTTTTTCTTCGTCGGATATACAACGAGTATTCTTCTTGTGGGAATTTCCTCTCGTACCTCTACCTCGTCCTTTTTTTGACTCAACCGAGCGATGTTTGTTCGTTGACCTCTTCGCGGTCGGGGATGACTTTTTCATCTTCTTCTTCGTCCGCGGACTGTAATCCTCATCGGAATTGCTATTCTGGCTATCCTCCGAGTCGGAAACCTTCAGTTTACTGAAACTTGTTCGCGAACCTCTTCTCTTCCCCCTGATCTTTTCCGATTTAATCTTCACCGTGTCGACGAGCGCTCGCTGCGAATCAGACTTTTCTCTATCCGACGAACAGTCTAGTTCCGACTCATTTGGTTCGGCTTGGACGATTATCGTCTTGGGCCGTGGTTTTGCATCTTGATCGTTTTCGCTCTCAGAACTCGAATCATCTTTGTCACTCGCATATTCAACCGAAAGCTCCAGTCCGTCCACCACTTGTGTGTCCACGGTACGTCTCTTGGCGGTATGTTGTCGTTTCCCCATCTCATCCTTCTCGCCGTCTTTTTTTTCATCCATCGTTTCGTCGATTTCTTCTTTAATCACCTTATTGCCTTGTATTCTTGCTTTCTCGTTTTCAAGAGTAGATGGTACACGTGTATCTGTAGCGGGCTTTTGGGCTGGACTGTCCTTTTTTAGCGTATATATATATATAAAAAAAGACGGAATTACAAAGGGCCCGGGTAACATCTCGTTTATCGTACGCGCAAATTAAATTAAATCTAATAAACGGAACGTATCTCGCGTAAGCTAATTTTTATGTCAAAACATTGATACAGTTTGCATCACCCTACGCTACGAAATATAGTAGAAAAAAAAGTAGTCGAAGGGAAAAAAAATAGGCACGCTACATATAGAAGAAAAGAAGGTTTAATAAATATAGATTTTTGACATTGAAAGATCAATCGTCCAAGCTTTTGGTAGTGATGTAGTTTATATATTACCTCATTTTTAATAATTTCCTTCTTGACATTTATTTCTCCAGGACTATTGTTCAGAGCAATGTTATTCTCATCTAAAGGGCTTTCATTCCCATTTTCTCGTTTCAATTTGTCATCCCGTTTCTCTTTATTCTCCCTGTCTGTATCTGATTCAGACTGATTCAGGGATATCGCTTGTACCGTTTGCTCATTTTCTGGACACAATGTATATCTTTCTTTCTTTACATTACATTCGTCTATATTGTTTTGGTCTGAAATAATTTTAGCGTCGTCATCTTTTATCATTCTTGATTGTTCGTCGAAGGAACTTGATTGCAGTTTTTTAGCAGGTAATTCTGTGTCATCTTCAGAATTTTCTACTCGTAGCCTTTTCCTCGGTGGGATACCGTCTATAGAATCTGACGACAGTTGTAATTTGTCCATGTCTCCTTCCTCGGTTTCACTGTGATCAGATTCTACCATTTTATAGTAGTGATCTGAAATGTTTGCACGTTTCATTGTCAAGTATTGTAAAAGGTAAAGCTGAATGTAGAGACTTGCTGGTATGCGTGTGCGTGTGTGTGTGATCAGAGACACGTAGTTTTGTAAAAATTTCAAGAGTGTAACCAACAAACCCTCCAATTTTACGTTGTCAAGGAGCCTTACATGTACTACCTTTTAACGACGCCAATTATATCGAGGATGTGCTCAGTGTGCTGGACGTTTCAACGACGTAACGATTTTCTTGCGTGTTGAATTACGTTAAATTACTGAAAAATTGTTTCTCGGTTTCTCGTCAGTTTCGTCACTCATCAAGATCATCAACAATCTTGCAAAGAAAATTTGTTGCGTTGCGGATAATGCGGATAAATGACTCAAACTATCAATGTTCCTATATAAATCACGCGCAACATTTACGTTGTCGCGAAATCGCGATAATTCTAAATTATACGTATTGTCACTTGACCACAAATATTCACATAATCATCATAATTTACGTTGGCGTAAATACGTTTGCGCGGCAAAATCTACACGTTAACACGTAATGAATATGGAGGATTTCTCAAGGTGGGTTTTCATGGGCAATGAAATGCTGCAGGGGGCGTAGGCCGCGCAGGGGCTGCAGCAGCACGAGAGAGCAGCATTTCACTGCCCATGAAAACCCACCATTACATCATTACATATGCTGTCATTTGCTGTCTGTATGCAAAGCCTGTTGAACGTGAAAGAACATTGTAAACTAGTTTTTGAGTCGATACACATAACGAGAGATATATAAATATCTGTTGATTCAAGAATTCAAGAGAATTATTAAAAGATTGAAATATATCGAATTTCTCAAACATATAGCAGTGTGTTGCTAGGGCGAACACACACGGTTATGGTAATTCTTATTTGCTACTTGATTTCACAAGTTTCATACATTTTGTACATGTGTATTTCTCGAGTAATACTTATATGTGCTTTACTAGTTTTAATTTTTTTATAGGATCGCGTAGATACTCGTAAACACAAACAAATTGACCAAGTCAAATACAAGAGTGAAGATATCGGCTTCGTTGCGCACAGGAAATCAAGCAAAAAGTCCAAATCTAAAAAAAGAAAAGTTAATAAGAAGGAAAACAAGAAGCGTAAGAAAAATAGAAAATGCTCATCCTCAAGCAGCGTGAATATCCAAGATTTTACAATTTGTCTCGGTTAACATTTGTACAACGGTACGATATAAAATTGTTGTAAAATATTTTTAGGAAAACGACGACAGTGATAAATTTGAATGGGTGGAGAGAAACGATGGAGGAGGAGGAGGACAAGTCTCGTCGCGTACTATTGAATGTCTTGCCGATTGTCAAGTACAACAAGATCAGATTAAAAGAGACGAATGGATGAACGTGGAAAGTTTTGTTCCATATTTATCAAAGCCCAGGGCGAAACTACAAGGATCAGATACAACGGAGGAAGGCAAGAAGGCGCCGATTCTTCCAAATGAACCAGGGCAAAGTGACAGAGAATTGAATCCATACTGGAAAGACGGAGGTGATGGGTTACCTCAAAGGAATCCAGGTAAACCTGACAATCCCAAGATTTTCGACGCAACGTGGCTAAAAAGGAGTCTTGGGCGTGCCGAGGAACAAGCTGTTCGAGATGGTAAACGTCTCGAGGAAGTGGCTGCTGAACGTTGGGGTGTAAGTTGATGGATATGAGAGGCCAACTTGTACGAAATGCTACGTTAATTATTAATGATGGAAATAAAGCTGTGTTTTTTTCCTAGTCCCTAGAAACTATACGAACGATGATAGCCCAAGCAGAAAGAGCGTCCAATGCCGAACGGAATAAACTGGATCGCAAAAGATCACGCAATGACAGAAACAATGAAGATTTCTATAGAATTTCCGGTCTGAGAATGAGAAAGCATTCGAGATCGAGATCGAGATCTAAAAGTAGAGACCGCGTTGAAAAATACACGACATCTGACTACTCGTCCCAACAACGTCGCGCCGAGTTGAAACAAACTTGGCAAAGACCCCAAGATAACGACGATTGTTATCAACGGACCATGCCTGCCAGCAGTCGTATGAAAAATTGGAAAAAAGATCAAGAACGTCGAGTTGACGAGTTGTCTGCGTCCGAGCCGAACAAAATCGATGCGGGGATCGACAACAGCAGGAATGAGGGAATAGATGAGGGAAAAAGCATCGTCTTGACCGAAGCGGAAATGAACAAATTAGGAGCAAGAATTATTAAAGCTGAATTAATGGGCGATGATGTATGCTTTTTGTTTTATTAAATTGTTTTGTTAAATGTCGCTTTTAACTTGTGTTTCAATCTTACGTTCAATATTACTTGACGGAATTATGGATTTATTCATCTAGGAATTGGCAGCGCACCTTAAAATCCAATTAGAGCACGCGAGAAAGCACGTTGCGTCATCCAACACCAATGCGCAGGAGGATAATGTAATTCTCACGAGAACCGATGCAAAAGGTACGCGCATTTCTCTTTCGTTTCAATCAATTGTGAAAACGAATCGTGTTCACATTGAAATTATACAAGTATTATATGCATATTAGGTACCGCAAGACCGATACAACCTACAAGTCAATCTAAGCGAGAAAATTACAGAAAGAGAAAAACTATCGAGACACATGTCTCTGGTGAGAGGGTGCGCCATTTCATAGACGACGATAAATATTCCTTACGAGAAATGGTGAGTAATCGAAACGATTAGTTTCGAAAAGTCTCTCAAAGGATCGTAACGCAATTGTAACGCAAATTTTTATCGCAGTTTCAACGAGAGAAAGGAAGGTCGACGAACGAAGAAGACGAAGCAATTTTCACTAAACTCGCTTCTAGAGTAAGTCGCTTCTCGAGTAAACTTGAAATCGTTGAACGAATATTGAAATCGAAATAAACATCTCCTTTTGCAGAGCACGGATCACATGGATGATATATTTGAGCGACAAATTATACAAACGGATTTGGAAGCGAGACAAGACAAGTTGGATCGTACACAGGCGATTAAAGAGCACAAAGATTTATCGAAACGTATGGAAAATTGTTGGTGGTGCCTCGATTCGAAAAATATGTCCAAGCACATGGTCGTTGCAATGGACACTGCGATGTGCTTGAGCCTGCCCGCTTGTACCTCCTTGAGTAGTGGTCATTGTATACTGACTCCTGTACAACACGTGGCGTGTCAGTTGCAATTGGACGAAGATGTATGGGATAGGTTGAAGGTGATTGTATATATATATATATATAATTAGTTTCATCGGTACCACTGTCTAATCTACACGATGACATGAAATTGCACGATACACACACATTTTTACAGGAATTGAAAAGAAAATTAATCAAGATGTTTACGAAAGAAGATCTTTATCCGATATTCTTCGAAGTGTATAAAAGACGTTGTAAATTTTCACATATGCAATTGGAATGTATTCCTTTACCGAAAGAGATTGGCGAGTTGGCACCGATATATTTTAAAGCAAGTAAACAATGTGAAACAATATATTCAATTCATATTGTTAATCTTGAACCTTAAAAATTGGCTTCTTTCTTTTACAGAAAGCTTTATCGGAATGCGAAATTGAATGGTCCGTCAATAAGAAAATTGTTGATCTAACATGTAAAGGTGTACGACACGCCATACCGAATGGTTTGTCATATTTTATGGTAGAATTTGCTTCGCATCCCGGTTATGCTCACGTGATCGAGGATGAGGAAATGTTTCCGCGGAATTTCGCCAAGGTGAGAGACACTCGCAAATTATTATATTAAAATTATTCACTCCAAGACTTCAGTTTTCAGTTTTTAACGTAAACTGATGCTTTTTATTTTTTTATTTTTTCAAGGAAATAATAGGAGGGATGCTGGATTTGGATCACAACCTATGGCGCAAACCAAAAAAACAAAGTTTTGAGGAACAAAGAGTAAAAGTATTAGAGTTTACAGAAAAATGGAAAAAGTGTAATTCTTTACAATCGGAAAGCAATTGATCGTTTTACTCGGAAAAAAATTATACAATTGTAAATTTAAATTTAATTGTGTATATTTTTTATTCTTGAACAAATCTTTCTTTAATCTCTGTACATACAGCGTTAACAAATATCACCTAGTTGATGAATTTTACATATGTCGATATATAGTTTACGTTTATAGGAAAATTTTGTAAAATTTCTCGCTGTAAATCACGCGAGCCAAGGCTTTTCAGTTTTTTTTTTTTTTTTTTTTTCGTCAAATGTTGAATGACGATACATCGGTCTATCATTTTTCTGTCTGAAGATTCATCTCGTTAATAAAGCCTGTTCTTTTTAACTGAACTTTTTGTATGTATTGATGTACGTATGTATACGGTTCATCTTTCCTCTTTTTCTTTTCACGTTGGAGAGAAAAAAAAGAAAAGATGACCTTAAACTAAAAAGAACAGATCTATTGACAGCAACTGCACACATGATTGGGATGCAGAAAGAGAAAAGAGATGTAAGAGAGAAGGAGAAAGATTCTCTTTAAAGGGATCCTATAGCGGAGGCCGAACTTCCTCGACGTCGGTAATGTCAACCACAGAACATATACTAATATGTCAACTAAGGGTGCTGTCACATGCAGGACGGAATTTCGGAAAACGGAATCTCGGAATCATTCTGATTGGTTAGCCCCATGGAGCACAGTACAAGCCCCAGGGGGCTAACCAATCAGAATGAATCCGAGATTCCGTTTTCCGAAATTCCGTCCTGCATGTGACAACACCCTAAAGGCTATTCTACAATTGCGTAAGAGTAAAGGCTGATCTATAGAGGCCATAACCGTTGATTTAAGCCGTAATCTTTAAGAAATTGACCAATCACAGTCGATTGTTCTTCTCACATTCGACTGTGATCGGTCAATTTCTTAAAGATTACGGCTTAAATCAACGGTTACGGCCTCTATAAATCAGCCTTAAGGGCTCAGTCACAATGACAAAAATAAGGAATAAGATAAAGGAATAAGGAATAAGGGAATGTCGCATCTCACTTCAGTACACGTATGTACATTAAAGTGAGATGCAACATGCCTTATTCCTTATTCCTTTATCCTATTCCTTATTCCTCTCATTGTGGCTGAGCCCTAAGGGTGCTGTCACATGCAGGACGGAATTTCGGAAAAAGGAATCTCGGAATCATTCTGATTGGTTAGCCCCATGGGGCTTGTACTGTGCTCCATGGGACTAACCAATCAGAGTGATTCCGAGATTCCGTTTTCCGAAATTCCGTCCTGCATGTGACAGCACCCTAAGGAGTAAGAGTAATGCTAAGACTCCATAGACGCGGAAACGCCGTGCCGCAGAGTGCATTGACCAATCAACAATTTTGATTTTGCCGGAGGCGACTTGCGGCAGCCTTCTTATTGGTCAACGCACTCTGCCGCACGGCGTTTCCGCGTCTATGGAGTCTTAGCATAAGGGTTGGTTTATAATAGCCGTAACCGTTGATTTAAGCCGTAATCTTTAAGAAATTGACCAATCACAGTCGAATGTGAGAAGAATAATCGACTGTGAATAGTCAATTTCTTAAAAATTACGGCTTAAATCAACGGTTACGGGTATTATAAACCAACCCTAAGAGTAAGAAATTGACCAATCATAGTCGATTATTCTTTTCAAATTCTCACTGTGATTGGTCAACACACAGCGGGGTATATACTATACAATACAAATACGGGGTCTGTTCGCGTTGCTTGCACTTTTTGCACTCAGCATCTTCGCTTTCTCTTTCTCCAACAGCCGAATATATATTTATCTCATTTCAAGTGTAAAAATGTTTGGGGATTTCAAACAACGCGAACAAGCCTACGATACGATACATACCTTCAACCGTGACATCTCAACTCGTAACTCTCAACGTCTCAAACGTCTCACGTCTCAACGTATGTATATACATACATATATATATATATACACGTAACAACAAACGTTTTGTTTTATGAATATGAAAATGGCATCGCGAGAATTCATTTATTTATACTGACGTAAGCTAACGTTAATGGGAATCCCCAATCCCCGACGAGATGGTCCCATTGGTCCCATTGGTCCCAGTGGCCTAGTGGCCTAGTTTACATCGATCACTTGATACGCCTATTAAATAGTAAATAACTAGTAAATTAGTTTGATTATTGGCTGATCAGCTCAAATATACTACTTAAATACGCGTATCAAGAGACTGATGTATAAACTAGGCCAGTCAGGCCAGTGTCGTGCAGCGTTGATACGGTTGATAGAGGAAAGACGAGTGGTGAGTGGTGAGTGATTTTTCGCGCATGCGTGGCGATTGCGGTAAAAATGTTCTTTATAGTTTATAAGATTGTGGCTACGCTCAACGTGACGCTATAAATGCTTTGGAGCGTTTTTCTTCTCCTTCTTTCTTCATTGAAAGATAAGAGAAAAGGAATGGGTCTGTTCGCGTTTGCTTGCACTTTTTGCACTCAGCATCTTTGCTTTCTCTCTCTCCAACGGCCGAATATATATATTTATCTCATTTCAAGTGCAAAAATGTTTGGGGATTTCAAGCAACGCGAACAAGCCTATTTTCTCATTAAGCAGATTGGCAAATGCGATTGGTCATCTCCAATGGACTAATCAACGATCAATCAACTTCATCAAGATTCACAAGACTGCGCGTCTAGAATTGACCAATCACAGTCAATTATTCTCTTCAATTTCGATTGTGATTGGTCAATACTTGCAACTCACAACTTTGCGACTCGCATTGTAGACCAGCCCTAACTCTACCTTGACCAACTCTAGCGTCAACAGTCTGCAACAGCCGGGGAATCCTTCAGAATCCTCGCACTTCGCACCTCGCACATCGTCTTGTGTACGAGTACGAGACCGGTAGAATTTTCTTCGAATACGTACTTAGCTCGGTTCTCTTTGAGAAGAAGAAGAAGAAGAAGAAGAGGAAGAAGATCCGAAAGTAGCGGAGATCAATCGCTTGAACAAATTGATTCAGGAACTGCGGCTGACCCTTATGAATCAAGAACTCGGCATAATGTGTCCCGAGGAGCATGAGGCACTCGAGGAGAAATATCGTATATTACAGCACAAACTCAGAGACAGGATGGAAAAATTAAATTTGAATTTAGGAGAAATTGCAGTTATGCACGAACGAGCGGAAATGGCAGAACAAGCTCGAGAAAAAAATAAAATTGCCATGGCATTATTATTAGACGAATTCAAGCAAGTTTTACAAGATTTCGATACTTGTTCTGAAATCGATGACGAAAAGCGTAATAAATTAAAAGCGATATACGAAAGGATGTTGGGTAAGAGCTTTTCGCAACGTGAATCGTTGTGTTAATTACGTCGCAATATATAAATTTTGGTGTGTCTGTCAACTTTTCTCTTATTTTACCCGCACAGATATCCAAAATGATGAAAGGAAAGCATCTGAAGAGCTTATAAATCATGTTAAATCCAACTCCAAAAATTGCGTCTCGCACGTGGTGGAGGATGTAGCGGAACGTGTACGTGCAGAGGAATCGAACAATGTCGAAGACAGCTTGGATTACTTTGACAAAAAGGAAGAGGAACACACCTTACGGCAAGCGGAGCGAAACAACGAGGTGCAAAATATTAATGAGGAACTGGCGCTTAAACAAAGCCTCGTGTCGGAACCCATAAAAAGCGCCACCCAAGAAACTGCCGAAAGCCATAAGAACATCATTGACAGGGAGCAAAAACATTTACAAGCGGTACACGCGCACAACGTCAGCTCCAAGTAAGTCCAAAGTTGATGTAATGATTGGGGAGACACCCTAATCGGTCGTTTTGTGCAAAAACGCCCTAATCGATCAAGCCTAAGTTCAACGAAATCGGTGAGGCCACTATTCTGCATATTTACCATTATACTTTATATTTTCCATCTTTTTTAAGAGAGAATATGACATCCAATTATCATTCCTCACATTGCGAAAATGATGTCAGATATCCTTATACTGACAGAGTAGCGGTAGGAGAGGATTATGTTGATTTCATATATCAATTTGTGAAGGATAGCAATATATCCACAATGAAATGTAAGAATACTGCTAGCATAAGTAATATTCGTAATAATATAATTGGAATACCTAGCAATTTTCCAAGCCATGAAGATTTTTTTTTGGTATGTGTATTTTCTGTTCTGTAAAAAGTATATAATCGCAAAATCTAATTTATGCTACAACATTTTGTAACATTCGTCACTTTTTTAATATTTGTTACTTTTTAATATAGAAAAAGTATGATTTTGATATTTCCACATCCCCTTGGCAGAAACGAGTGCCATATACTTTTGTATCAGACGATCTAAAAGATTATTATTTTCATTATATTGGTATGTAACATTTGATTTGATAAATAAGATATTGTTAAGGAAAATGTTTGTGTTCAGGAAAGGTTATAATTAAATTTTTTATTTTGAAGATCTAGAGTTTCATGAAGCTGTATATCCAGTCAGAATCTCTATATATGAAGTATATAATTGTGGGAACGTAACTAAAATTTGGGCTCAAGATTCTGAAGATGAGAGTCGGTGCCCCATTTTATTATGGTCTGGACCGCCTCAATTCTACGAAATTCCAATCAAACGTAGACGTTCGGAATCACGGATATTTTCTCCGCCGTTACGATCTTGTAACTTTAAAACCAAGATGCTCAGATTACAATTTATATCCAACTCTTGCACACAGCTAGATGCTGTGATGCTGATCGGTACATCAAAATTGATTTTTCCTAAAAATCCTGAAGATGAGAGTATAACTAATCTCTTACACCGCATTCGGGCCCAACGACATTCTTGTTCAGAGAGATTTTGTTCTTCTGGTTGTTCTGAAGAATTCTCAAGAATTCAAGAAAATAAATTTCAAAGACCAGATGGCCAATGGTCAGATTGGCCAGATGGCCAATGGTCAGATTGGCCTTTTTTTGACTTGTTTGACCCTCATAATACAACACGTGATTATGAAAATGCATACTTGGATATACTTGATCTTCAAAAAGAATTTCCTAAGTATTGCATTATTTATAAAAGGTATTATATATTTGTCGACATTAAGTAATTTTATTTTATTTTCTTGACACCGCGCGGACACTGTGGGACTTTTAAGGCACAGTCGATTTTTCATTTATGATTCCCACGCGAATGACTTCAGTGTTTACGTTGGATCTACTTCCTAAAAAAACTTGGTGATAGTCGGCATGTAATTGCCAAGCGGCATTGAGGTCGACAGTGCTCGCGATACCGAGCAATCAAAGTGTATGCAAGTGTGTGCCTTCAAAGACCCCCAGACCCAGCGAGAAATGACCTATCGAATCGACGTCAAATTGACGTCGAAATCATCGATATTACATCCATATCGAAATAATGCTCGAAATTTGAAGCTTATTTCGATGTTTGTGCTTTATGACATTTTTTAAAAGAAGAGATTATTTGTGACATACATTCATCGCGCCAGACTGTAAACAGGCAAATTATGTATTTTTTGTTAAGACATCGATATTTCATCATTTCGATATCGATTTGAAGCTATTTTGATTTGCCTGTCAAATATATAATAACTTGCCATTATATAAAATACAATATGAATAAAAAATTATATTGTATTGGCAGACATGGATAATGTAAATATTTTATAATTTGAACATTATAATAATTGCATTACAATATTAATTTTTTTAGGCTTCCATTTCTAGTTACTTTATAACTGTAAAAGTCACAACAAAATTCCTGTTTGTAATTTGACAATTTTGAAAATTAAAATATTATATAACAGGTACATTTTCAGTACTACATCCGCTCATTTATTAAATAAGAAGTTAAATTAAGCAACTAATTAATAAATTATTAATATTAATTATTAATACAATAAGGTATTTACATTTATCAAAATAAAAAATAAGTTCAATTATGAAAATAAATATTAATAATTGGACTTATTAAAAATTAAATAATTTGTTCAGATATTGCGCTCGAATTCTTTTCGCGTTTTACAACGCCCGATCGTTTCATATTAGATGGCGCGATGCGCGAGTTGCCACTCTCAAAGAGCCCCTGCCGGCCCCACCTCTTTCCTCACTCGTTAGGTGTCATGGCCGCACTTGCTTGCGTTTCTTCGAACGTGTCGAGTCTGTTACCTCTTTCTTAACGGATTGATCGTTGCGGCACGTGTTCTGGAGACCAACCGAGCGAGAGTCGGATCACCAGGGAGAGCTCACTGCCAGGAAAGGGAGAGCTGCGGCAGCTAGCGTCCGAGAGGGAGAGTCGAGGCGAGGAGTCCGGTTCAGCGAGCGGAGCCCTTAAGAGATTTTCATTGGGACGCCATATTTGTTACTTTCATTTGAGGATTCATATTTTTAGGGTTTATACCGTCATTTTTAAGGATTAACCATTAATTAAAGGTTAACTATCACTTGAAGGTTAACTATCATCCAAAGAAAAACCCTTAAAATTGGGTATAACCGCCAATTAAAGATTAACCTTCAAATGATGGTTAACCTTCAATTGGCGGTCCGAAATCACTCCCAACTTTAAGAGTTTTTCTGTGGTGTTTTTTTAACGGTTTTTTTTAACACCGAAAGTTGAGTGCATTTTTCCATAAGGGTATATCAGTAATTATTATATGCTATTTATGAAATTTAACATAGCAAGTGTTTATATTATATCTATTTCAACAGTTATTTAACTTATTGTTAGAGATGTTGATTTTGTACAGACATTTTATTCTCAAAGTCAAACATTTCAAAAATATAAACTCATAAAAGAGAGAAAATTAAATACACATCTGTTCTACTAATTCTAATATTAATTTGTTTACAATTTATGTCTTTTTTTACATTTTGCATACAAGACTATTTATATTTTGACGTACATATGATCAGTATATTAGGAACAAGTTATGGCGCAATTTACTTGGGATATAAAATAACCATTTACTTTTACTTTTAATAATTTATTTTTAATTTAAACAAATTGACTTTGTAAAAAAAATGCATTAATGACAAACTTCATTCAATGACAAACTTTCCTAAATCTTAATTACACTGAATCAATCTATGTTAATTGCACTAAGTCAATCTGTCAAATCTGTTTTTTTGTGATAATAAATATACATTATGTGCAATATATATTCTCTATCTAGACTTAAATAATATATATTTGCGATTATAAATACATATATGTACAACTCTATCTAGCGACTTAAATAATATATGTTTTTGATAATAAATACATATATATGCAACTCTATCTAGACTTAAGTAATATATTTTTGTAATAATAAATGTGCATATATGTGCAATTCTACCTAGATAAATAAATTAATTGTAAAAATTATTTCTATTGTAAGTTTTGTGCTCTTCTAATAAAGATATTGGGGAGAAATAAATAGATAATTTTTGATATATTTTCGATATACTATTAAACACATAAGTAGTGGAATGTGAATATATTTATTTATTTTAATGTATAATACAAGAAAAAGATCATGTTTTATGGTTTCTAATAATAGCTGCAGTGAGGAAATAGTAATCAATATCGAGTCGAAATCGATTTATTCTGAATTGAAAAGTCATCGAAAGTGATACCACATTTCCATCGAGATCGATGAATATTTCAATTACTTTTCGATATACGTTTTCGACGTCAATTTGATGTCGATTCGATGGGTCATTTCTCGCTGGGGAGTGTCTACCTCAGATGTTAAACGGCAGACGGAACAGCATGTTACGCTCGGCGTGTCGGCTACACAGATGATGGAATTTGTGCGTCGCTGTACCTTGCACAGCCGTGCCCTCCACATGCTGTAGCATGCTATTCCGTCTGCCGTCTATTACTGGCTCTACCTCGTTAATTTTCGTCCACGAGTAAGTAATTTAGCATTTTACGTGTTTTTAATGTTTTTTTTTTTTATATTGATCCTACTTATAAATAATAAATAAGAAGTAACCTTTTCAAAAAAAAAAAATAACATTGCTTTTGTCTTCAAATCTCATTTTTTCCGTGTACCGAAATTACCAATTTTCAAGTGCTTCGATAATTCAACTTTTATGAGCGGGTTCTCTTCGTGTATTTTCCTTTCAAGTACCCCATTATGAACTATAAAACTCTTGAACAACTTTTTTTTAGCCACACATTTAAAAAATATGCTATTATTTATCAAAACTCGCATTTTACAGTTTTCTCCTGACGTTTCGACACTTAAAAAGAAATTGCAACAGTTCCGGCCTATGTAGAAATCACTTTTTGAAATTTTAAAGATGATACAATGAATTTTTATAGATTTTTTGTAAAATAAAAACGCTTTTAAAAACACGCTGTCCGCGCAGCGGTTAACAATGAAATAATTTGCGTTCCAATGTTATTTGCAGCGACATAGCAACGAGTTTTCACAAGAGCAAACTCGCACACAAGCAAGTATCTCGGGAGGAAGATGTGCCATCTTCTAAACAGGGATATCACCCTTTATTAAGAAATCATTGGAATTATGTAAAATTTATAGAACATATCAAACTCTCTTCGGGAGAATCCAAGGAGCAACTTGACAGTTTTTCTGCGCTTCCTGTAAAATATTCAAAGTTTATTTTTCGTAATAATTTATTATGATATAATCTTATGTATTAAAATTTTATACAATATTTTGTTTTTGCAGGATGATGTAATACAAATAATATTAAAATACTTGGATATGAGGTCGTTTTGCCGTATGAGCAAAGTAAATAAACGCCTTAATAATTTAACACGGGATCCTTTTCTCTTCAAATGTTTGAACTTACGAAATTTAAAAAAAGACTACTCTAAGGATTTATCCTTCTGTTGTCATAAAATTCTGTTTTATTTTGCATCCAAATGTAAAGATTTACAACAGTTGGATCTTACAGACAGCCGCATTTCTGCTACGGATTTCGTAAACTTTCTTCAGAGTTGCGGCGATCGTTTAACGCATTTACGATTAAAAGGCTGCAACTTTGTTGACAAATTATCTCTATTAAAAATTTCAGAGATATGCAAAAATTTGAAAGGTATGTACATAAATAAATATGATTGTTAAGATTACAGAGATACTGGGCACGGTTACACCGGGGCATTTAGGCCGTGGCCTATACCTCAAATTTGATCTAAATTATTTAGGCCACCTGTTTACAGCAGCTGTAAACAGGCGGCCTAAATAATTTAGGTCAAATTTGAGGTATAGGCCGTTGCCTAAATTCAGGGTGTAAACGTAGCCACTGTACATGACTAACATATACTTTTTTTTTTTTTTTTTTAGTATTGGATCTCAATTGTTGTTCTCTGGTGGGAATGGACCAAGAAGTTTTGAGTCTCGGAAATCTAGAATTTCTAGAGAATTTAGATGTTGGAGAGTCAAATATAAGAGTTGAATCTCTTTGCGAAATACTTCAAAAAACTCGCCGGATGCGTGATTTAAATTTGAGCGTGTTTCCTTTAGATAACGTTGCTAGAAAACTATTACATTCGGACGCAGTTATAATACAATTAAAAAATTCGTGTCCAGACTTGGAAATACTAGATTTATCGGGCAATGATATTACATTGCCAGGTATTCATGCTCTCGCCGAATGCAAGAATTTACGAAAACTGAAAATGATGTACATGTACGTGTGTGTGTGCTACATTTTCTTTTAAAACATATTCTTTATCACACATTTTGGTGTGTGTTTACATTTCTTGCAAGCATTATGAAACAGTTATGTTGTTTTTCTTTTTGCCGTATAATAATATATGATTTTTGTGACTGGGATTACAGCTTTCGTACAATCGATGAGCATAGCTCACGTAAATTGTTTTCCTCCTGTCAATACTTGGAAGAAGTCAAGTTGATAAGTTATGACATAATATTTTTCGAAGATGACTACGAAGGACTGACACTGTGTAAAAACTTAAGACAATTATACATCTCGGATATACCTAGTTTCGCAATTCTCGAGCAGTGTCCTAAACTGCAAACAATCTATCTTGAGCGGAAAACGTGGCCCGACTACGTCGTGCGTGATAGGCAGGCGTTCGTTGCTCAGGCGAAGGAAAAATGTCCACACGTGTCTATCATTGAATATCAAAAGGGAATATACAGTACTGATGCAGAATGGTTCTTCGATTAATTCAACAGAATTCCTTGTTAAATTTCTAACTATATAATTTGTTATTTCTGGTCTATTTTCTATATATTAAAAAAAGTTAATAATTCGATATGTTAATAAAATAGTACAGGTATTATTTAATAAATCAACTGGCAGAATTGAAACAAATGTTTAATTGTATTATTCCAAATCTTTTTTATCCATATGTTAAACAACAAAAAATTAGTTTTATCTACATTTGCAAAATGACAAAAGTATTATTTGATAAATTAACCAATAATTTTATTGGCAGAATTTTATTGAAAGCAAAATTATTTCTATTCTTTTTTTTTCATGATAAATCCCATGTATATAAATGAACAGAATAGTGCGGACATTGCTTGACAAATTTATCAATGATTAAATTAATCAGCAGTTCGATTGTATTATCTTAAAATGATGAATCGTCTTCGTCTATTTCTCGGAATGATTTCTTTTCTCGCTGCTGTCATTAAATATTTATTTCAAGATTTCATTCACCGATTAAAGCGAATTTCCAAACTCTCTTATACGATGACGACTACTGCTACTCCAACGACGTCAACCTACGTTTACGCTATTGTAGAATAGCCTTTAGGAGAACAATTGTTTACATTTTATAAAACGTATGTATGTACATAAGTCTCACTCGAGCTCTTTCCTTCTTCTTTCTTGCGTTCTCATATGTATACCTATGTAAGAAAATTTATATAGTACCACTATATAAAAATGAAAGATTTAGATGATCTTATTATGACTTTGTGCATGAGAATGTGTTAGTCAAGATCAAACTAAAGTGCAAGCCTTGTAATTTTTGTTGCCTCTGTTAAAACTAAAAGTCTTTAAACGGAAACGGCTTATTGTATCTTATTCGATTGTGTATTTTATAACGGTCTTGTTTTCTCTTATTATTTATTATTATGATAATAAATGGTTTTGTTATGTTGAAATTTATCAAGGCTTGCACAATGAAAGACTTTCATGTTAAAAATATTTAAAACATTTAAAACATTTCCGTACACACATTATGTATACATATACAGTTTTTATTAAATATTTTAAATAGAGATATACATGTCATATTACAATATACAATAAATATATAATTTCGCATATTTTAATTTTCTCACAGTTAAATAGAATCTCTAGTGTCTAGTCGGTGAAAAATACGTCTCAAATTTGAACACTTTTAATGATAAAAAGATGTAGACGTTAATCTTTATGAATTTACGTTAGCGGTTCATCGAAGCCACTTTCTCCTCATGCGTCACATAGGTATATATGTTTCAACAGCTTGCGTCATACATGCACTATTACCTCATAAACGATTTTTGAAGGCGTACTTCACTGCAGTAATATAAATTTTTAAGCACTTTACAGTTATACAAGTGTCGAAAGAAAATAAATTAAAAGTGGAGAAAATATAATATATGTATAATCGTTTATTTATATATATATATATATATATAATATATATATATATATATATATATATATATATATATATATATATATATATATAAATGTGACATAGCGTTTCTAAGTATCGCGAAAAGCTTATCAATGAATTATAACGATTTCGTAGACTTTATAGATTATGCATTTAATATCTTACAATACGAAATATTTTGAAACATTTTGACGAGAGTATATAAGAAGATAGTTTACAGAATTTTACAGAGTTTCTTTCGACGTAATACTCTAATAAAGTGGGTCAAAGACTCGACAGGCCACGCATTTTGATGACTTACAATTAGACAAAAAATTCTAACGTTGTGACATACGCACAAAAAGACTATTACACACCTGAAATTCGAGGTAATGTTATAATTACTAACTGCATTCATTACTCCCGACGTTATAGATTTCTTTAAGATTATGAAATTTAAAATTACTGCATTGATATTATTTATAGGTAAAAAATGAAAGATGATGATTCAACTGTAATAGAGTACTGAATATTTCTCGAACGTTATATTATCATATATTCCAGTATCATTCAGACCAATACCTATATATATGTAGATATGATATGTAGATATGTAGAACTGTCAAAATGTTGGCAGAGTACAAATTTTCATATTTATGTATACTTGGGAGGCAATTGAAATGTTCGGGATGTTATGCGACACACACACACACATACACACAAGAGACCCCTCCGTTCGATTCGGCCTCCATCCTCCATCCTCCATGCAGCACTCGACTATATAAAAGCTAGCCACCGCTGATGGGTCGCTTTAGTTTTTCACTCTTGCCTGCGGCCTCGTGAGCTAAGAAAGAAATTATTCTTCTCTCGTACTCGTCGATTTTTACGTATCGAATATCGGTCCGCACGATGAAGGGACCTTCGTGTCTTTTGGTCTTATCATTGGTCTCGCTGGTGGCTTTGGTCGTCGCCGACGAAAAGTATACCAGAAAATACGATGACGTGAACGTGGAAAAGATCCTCCAAAATAATCGTGTTCTCACTAATTACATTCGGTGCTTGATGGACGAAGGACCTTGCACCGCCGAAGGCCGCGAGCTCAGAAGTAAGTAGGAAAGGAGAAATTATAATGAGAGACGAGTTGAGAATATACAGGGAGAAGCTATACACAAGCTACACAAGCAACGACGGCCTTATTTCTGTCCTTATTTTTCATTTGTAATAAAATTAGCAGTTGCTCGCATTACTTGTATTACCTCTTCCAATTGAAGACTACTCAGATAAACGCAGTTGTAATTGTAGCGCTATAATTGCGGCAGGAAATTCGTCGAATATCATGTACTCTCTCCGTTACATAATTATCGCTGTGAACTTTCTCGCGCGTATTACATCCGAGTTTGCTTTTGAATTTACATAACTGTAATGTATAAAGTTTATGTTTACGTAAACTTTATGTTCTCTAAAGTTTACGTAAGCTTTATTAACGTTAACTTAATAATAGTGTACAATGGCGAAATCATGCACATATTAATATAGGCGATATTAAA
This sequence comes from Temnothorax unifasciatus, assembly GCA_030770225.1. Classification (NCBI taxonomy): domain Eukaryota; kingdom Metazoa; phylum Arthropoda; class Insecta; order Hymenoptera; family Formicidae; genus Temnothorax; species Temnothorax unifasciatus. The sequence continues at coordinate 58,413 of JASTWK010000580.1, forward strand.
ATTAAATCTGCACCTCTCTTCCCTCGTTTATTCGATGCGTTTAAAAAGATTTAACTAGCGCAGTATATCATTATATATTTTTGCAAGAATATTTATGAAATTGTCGTTTTTTCACGCAGATTATAATTCGTACCCAGCGAGAAATGACCTATCGAATCGACGTCAAATTGACGTCGAAATCATCGATATTACATCCATATCGAAATAATGCTCGAAATTTGAAGCTTATTTCGATGTTTGTGCTTTATGACATTTTTTAAAAGAAGAGATTATTTGTGACATACATTCATCGCGCCAGACTGTAAACAGGCAAATTATGTATTTTTTGTTAAGACATCGATATTTCATCATTTCGATATCGATTTGAAGCTATTTTGATTTGCCTGTCAAATATATAATAACTTGCCATTATATAAAATACAATATGAATAAAAAATTATATTGTATTGGCAGACATGGATAATGTAAATATTTTATAATTTGAACATTATAATAATTGCATTACAATATTAATTTTTTTAGGCTTCCATTTCTAGTTACTTTATAACTGTAAAAGTCACAACAAAATTCCTGTTTGTAATTTGACAATTTTGAAAATTAAAATATTATATAACAGGTACATTTTCAGTACTACATCCGCTCATTTATTAAATAAGAAGTTAAATTAAGCAACTAATTAATAAATTATTAATATTAATTATTAATACAATAAGGTATTTACATTTATCAAAATAAAAAATAAGTTCAATTATGAAAATAAATATTAATAATTGGACTTATTAAAAATTAAATAATTTGTTCAGATATTGCGCTCGAATTCTTTTCGCGTTTTACAACGCCCGATCGTTTCATATTAGATGGCGCGATGCGCGAGTTGCCACTCTCAAAGAGCCCCTGCCGGCCCCACCTCTTTCCTCACTCGTTAGGTGTCATGGCCGCACTTGCTTGCGTTTCTTCGAACGTGTCGAGTCTGTTACCTCTTTCTTAACGGATTGATCGTTGCGGCACGTGTTCTGGAGACCAACCGAGCGAGAGTCGGATCACCAGGGAGAGCTCACTGCCAGGAAAGGGAGAGCTGCGGCAGCTAGCGTCCGAGAGGGAGAGTCGAGGCGAGGAGTCCGGTTCAGCGAGCGGAGCCCTTAAGAGATTTTCATTGGGACGCCATATTTGTTACTTTCATTTGAGGATTCATATTTTTAGGGTTTATACCGTCATTTTTAAGGATTAACCATTAATTAAAGGTTAACTATCACTTGAAGGTTAACCATCATCCAAAGAAAAACCCTTAAAATTGGGTATAACCGCCAATTAAAGATTAACCTTCAAATGATGGTTAACCTTCAATTGGCGGTCCGAAATCACTCCCAACTTTAAGAGTTTTTCTGTGGTGTTTTTTTAACGGTTTTTTTTAACACCGAAAGTTGAGTGCATTTTTCCATAAGGGTATATCAGTAATTATTATATGCTATTTATGAAATTTAACATAGCAAGTGTTTATATTATATCTATTCAACAGTTATTTAACTTATTGTTAGAGATGTTGATTTTGTACAGACATTTTATTCTCAAAGTCAAACATTTCAAAAATATAAACTCATAAAAGAGAGAAAATTAAATACACATCTGTTCTACTAATTCTAATATTAATTTGTTTACAATTTATGTCTTTTTTTACATTTTGCATACAAGACTATTTATATTTTGACGTACATATGATCAGTATATTAGGAACAAGTTATGGCGCAATTTACTTGGGATATAAAATAACCATTTACTTTTACTTTTAATAATTTATTTTTAATTTAAACAAATTGACTTTGTAAAAAAAATGCATTAATGACAAACTTCATTCAATGACAAACTTTCCTAAATCTTAATTACACTGAATCAATCTATGTTAATTGCACTAAGTCAATCTGTCAAATCTGTTTTTTTGTGATAATAAATATACATTATGTGCAATATATATTCTCTATCTAGACTTAAATAATATATATTTGCGATTATAAATACATATATGTACAACTCTATCTAGCGACTTAAATAATATATGTTTTTGATAATAAATACACATATATGCAACTCTATCTAGACTTAAGTAATATATTTTTGTAATAATAAATGTGCATATATGTGCAATTCTACCTAGATAAATAAATTAATTGTAAAAATTATTTCTATTGTAAGTTTTGTGCTCTTCTAATAAAGATATTGGGGAGAAATAAATAGATAATTTTTGATATATTTTCGATATACTATTAAACACATAAGTAGTGGAATGTGAATATATTTATTTATTTTAATGTATAATACAAGAAAAAGATCATGTTTTATGGTTTCTAATAATAGCTGCAGTGAGGAAATAGTAATCAATATTGAGTCGAAATCGATTTATTCTGAATTGAAAAGTCATCGAAAGTGATACCACATTTCCATCGAGATCGATGAATATTTCAATTACTTTTCGATATACGTTTTCGACGTCAATTTGATGTCGATTCGATGGGTCATTTCTCGCTGGGATATGATTAAAGTCAAGCACAAATAAATTTAATTGTTAATATATATTACCAATATTACAATTGTTCTTTTGCTCACTAATTATATATCTTTTAATGATAATTTTGCTAAATATCTGTAAAATATATCGCGTTGTGCATCTGGAAATAGTTCAAGTTCTAGCTATGTTAAGTGAGAAATCGAAATGACATGTACGTTTTTATTTATAGAGACTCTGCCGGATGCTTTGTCGAACGGTTGTGACAAATGCAACGATAAACAGAAAGTTATGGCGGAAAAAGTGATAAATCATCTTAAAGCAAAGCGATCTAGGGATTGGGATCGCCTCATTGCCAAATACGATCCACATGGCGAATACAAAAAACGTTATGAGAAATCGTAATTTCTTACAAGTATTTTAATGTAATTGCTACATTTTTACATGCGAAGCAGCAAGAATCATTGTAAAATATAATTCGTTGAAATATAATATTTCAATAATTACATTAATACTCGAAGGAAATCTAATATCAAGTTGGGATGAGATACTTAAACTAGGTTCCCTTCCGCGTGGTAAGTTGCATTACGAAATATCCAATCATCTTCCTTTTTTTTCTTTTTATTACCTATTTCCTTTATTTGCTTAAAAAAAAACCCACATAAAATTTATATTTTATATAAAACTTATATAATACTTAAAAAGATCTCTTTTTACAGCTTAGAATTTCTTAATTTGAATTTAAATAAAATAGATAGAATTAGACGTTCCATCTTCAACATCAATAGATAAGACTGCTTTGTTTCCAATCTACATATTTCGGAAAACCACATATCAAAAAGGTAATAAGTTAGATTTTCATAGATAGTATATTGATGCGGTTAAAATTTTATATCAAAATTTCTAACTAAACCAAATCTAGAAGACTTGAAATTCAGAGAAAATCCCATTTTGAAGAACGAAACTGTAGAGACTGCTCGAAAATTTGATAATTGCAAGGATAGCGAAATTAAAGATCTTAAATGGTACAGAGATATCTCATAATGAAAGGAGAGGCGCAGAGCACGATTACTTGAAGTTGTCCAGTGTCCAGCTAGAAACCAAAAGTAATTCAGAAAAGCGAACATTATTTGTAAGTGAACATCCGCGATATCCTATTTTCAGTCAGTAGTATGTATGAACTTTACATTTCTTACGGTAAAAAATACTTTACTTAAATGCAAAATAAAACATAGTTTCTTGAAAAATAAAAGAAAATATTTTATACTTTCAGAATATGGAATTGCGGATATTCCTTCGGCTAAACCGGAAAGTGTGGAAATGGTTTCCAATGTGATAACGGTGGAATTTGTATGTCCGGACGATCCACGACAGTCTAGAGGGATTAAAAAGAAGTTACTTAAAGATATGGAAGTTCAAAAAATGATTGGGCTTGTTCAAAGGCTTTTTAAAACCGGTGGAAAGATTCCGGCTCTTTCGTTTATTCCACGAAATGTAAATTTAATGTTAGACTATATAAAAAAATGTATACGAGATGAGAGATTCAGAACAACTTTTTACAATCAATTTACTCAGGAATATGTAGTTTAACGACAAAAGGTTCTTCTGAGTCACCCCGTATATATACTTACTTATCAATGCGGTTCTTTTCATTACGCATTATTTTTTAAATAATCAATGCGGTTTTTTTTCATTACGCATTACTTTTTAAATAATTAATAAGTAAAGAAATAATTACTTATTAAAAAATTAATAAGTAATGCATTATTTTTTAATTTAAATTTTCATTACTCTGCAAAAAATATTAATTTTTTTTTGTTTTTGATATAAATTTGACCACCATGACCTAGATTTTGATGCGTACTTTAATTCTAGACAAAAATTTTGCATTTCTATAAAGCCAATTAAAAGATTAGTGCTAAGAAAAAAACCGCTTAGGATCACGGCTTTAGGATCACCTTAAAGCCCGTATCAGACTACGGATTGGGATTGAGATTGGATTGAAATTTAATCAATCAGAATAAAGAAAACTGATCTCAGGTTTAGTAAACTTTGCTCTGATTGGTCAAATTTCAATCCAATCTCAAATACCCGATACTTGAAGTTTCAGTGGAAACTAGGCTTGTGTGGTACACATATATCTGTCACTGTTTCTCCGTCTGGCCGGCTGGCGTCTCTCAGCTCTCTGTCGCTCTGTCGCTCTCTCTCCGGTCGTGGTCCTGGGGGGTCACATTTACGCGGTTATTTGGTTATATCTCTCGTGTATATCTCGTGCAAAAAAAAAATAGAAGAAAATTTAATCATTAAAGAGAGCTATATACGAAAACAAGGTATAAAAAGCATGATATAAAGAGACAAGGTGTTTGCGAGATAGAAATCAACGATGGACGATACTTTAGAATTTGATTATGCCGAAATGCTTCATCACATAAGCGTAGTCGTATCGGACGGTAAGCGGCCTGAATTTTAGATTTACGTTTGCATTTACATTTATATTCGTATAATCTTGAACGAAAACTTGACGGCTGAATCACGTCTGTCTCACGTCCGTTGTCCCCTTTCGCTCAGATTGCCCATGTTCGGAAATGGTTGACGGCGTACCGATACGAAAATTATTCGTCAGCAATTTGGCTGAAAGGGTTTGTATCTTGTCTCTGCCTCTCTAAATTTGTATGCCATAATCGTTACGTGGCGGCATAAACAACATTTTAATAACGCATATAATTCCATCACATTTGTCCGACTATCCGTCTGTCTGTCCGTTTGTTTGTCTAACAAATTTTATTCCAGACAACTTTCAAGGACTTGCGCAATTACTTTTCTACGTATGGAAACGTTGAGAGTTGCTACTTGCGTAGAAATCAGGGGAAAAGTAACTATGCGTTTGTCACGTTTACTCAAGTGGCAGATGCAGTGACGTAAGTTTCAAGGAGGCACAGTCTACACTAGCAAATTCCGATTACTGACAAACAACGGTTGTTTGTAACCAATTGTTCGTAGAGCGATGCAAGACGGGAGTAGGAAGCAAATAAGATTGCACAACAGAGATTTAAGGGTGATGGCCGCAGATTCTTGGCATCAACCTGACAGTACGGAGCAGAGATTGTACACGATGGGAAAAGACTCGAACAAAACTTGCGAGAGAAAGCTCAGCGGAACGGAACAATACGTTCACAAGTATCTGCAAAATGACACCGAAAATGTATCCATCCATATGCTGAATGACGATTGCTTGAGACATATCTTCCGGTTTTTGCCAATTATAGATAGAGTCCGCATAGAGATAGGCGAGTATCCTAGTTAAATGCATGGTGTGAATGTGTGCGTTGAAGATTTTATACATATCGCGACCTTATACATTATCCCCCTACTATATTTACAGTTTGCAAGCGCTGGAGAGATTTGAGCCAAGATTCCTGGCATATGATCAAGACATTGGATCTCTCGCCAACCACATGGGGTTTCACGTACACCCATACCATCCGTACGGCTTTACTTCGTAAAATATTGCTCAAATGTGGCAGATTCTTAACGCGAATAAACCTAAATGACCCGATTCATTGTTTAAGCCAAAGCACGTTGACCGTTATCGGGAAACTTTGCCCTAATCTTACGAGTATCGACGTTACCGCACTGACAGTTTGCGCGTCAGGTATACGTACGTTAGCAAAGAATTGTAGAAACATAACCAAGTTTAATTTAGGACCATCTACATATAGTTGTGATAACGAGTTGAAGTGTCTCTTTGAGCTAAATCAAAACTTGGAATATCTCGCGATAACTAGAAATAACATTTTGGGCAAATGCTTATTATGCTTGCCGGAGCAAGCTATGCATACAATTATATTGGACCGTTGCGACTATCTTCAGGACACTCACCTTTCAATGGTAAATAGATTCTTGTTCACTTTTCACTTTTCACTTTTCGATCGGTGATATACATCGACATGTTGTCTCACGTACACACAGGCACTAAAGAAGCTCGAAAATTTGAAACATCTCGCGATAAACGAATGTATCGGTATAGCTAAACACACATTGGAAGTCGTCGGTCAGCATTGTAAAAGTTTAAGAACATTGGAGCTCGATGGGGACTTTCCCTCCGCACAAACGGCGGATATGTTGTATTTAATTCACCTTGTCAATCTGCAAGTTTTAAAAATCACGTACAATCCCAAGATATCGGACGATTTCCTCACCGATTTAGCGCAACATTGTCAGCAGCTTACCAACGTGGATATTACAGGTAAGTGTACATATACATATATATATATATATATGTTACGCGTTTGCCACTTTTTAAATTCTATTTTTAAATTATCCTACCATATCCAACAGGTTGTTCCAATGTGAGCGATGTCGGATTAACGGCTATCGCTACGTTAGTAAGACTAGAAAAATTAATCGTCAGTTATATGCATCAAATTACCGACGATGGCTTGAAAAACGTGTGTGGCTTGAAAGAATTGGAGTGCCGAAGATGTCTGTTTAGCGATCGGGGCATGACGACGCTCATCCAATCCTCGCCCGAATTACAATTGTTGGATCTCTCTGGATGTAGGAATATTAAGGACCCCACTCTTGAGGTTGCTAAAGACGTTTGTAGCGGTCGAACTAATAACGCGATGTTGAAGATGATCGTTGGGGGAACAGCAATTCTCACTAGGAAAGAAACGGATCGAGAGAGACTGCCTCCGCTATTGCATCTAGTTAACGTCGATTTGTCTGATATCGGTAGCGTGTCCAATACGTGTCTCGTGGATGAGCTGGATTCTTCTTGGGACGATGAAGATTCAGATTATACAGAATATTCCGATTATATAGACTATTCAGATTATACGAACTATAATTCGGACGATGATATATACTGTAGAGAACCTGACGAATTAGATCATTATTCCGATTATTAACACTCTCTATATCACAATTTTCTACGGTTCTAACCGATTTTTTTTCTACGATTAGTCTTACCGTCATTGAGGTTCCTAAGATTTCCCACGTCTCGTTACACGCTGTCCCATTACACGACCATCGACTTGAGAGATACTTGATCCCACGAATATAACGCTACAATCAAACAATTACATGAATACACACGCGCGCACATCCACACCCACTCACGCACACGTACGCATACACGCACACATGTATATATTTATTGTATCAAGTATTACGCGACAATAAAGTGTAATAAAATAAAGCAAACGCAAGTCTTGGTCTTGGTCCACCATAAATTCGTGTACCAGTCTGATCATACATACCTGCAGCTTGATCCGTTCTATATCAGACAAGTCTGTTTTATCTCGTTCCATTTTCTCCACTCTCTCGATATCATTATTATCCGCACTTGGGTTTTTCAGATATCTAGCGTAGAATTACAACATTGATGGTTTTATTGTATTTATAATTAATAACGTTTAGACAATGAATCAATACAACTGCAATTATTATGCACATATATGCAACAAGGAATGTGCACATATTTTAATAAGTGCTAGGAATTACGAACTCGGCGCAAAATTATGAATCATCGCTTGATAAAATTGCTAAATTATATTGGCATTTCCATACATTTTACGACACGATCTTTTCGCGGATATCTTTCAATCGTGTGTATTGTCTTCTTAGAGGGTAGATGATGGAAACCATTTTACAACAATGTATGCATTATATGCGTTTGTCTTGACTATTATTGTGTTGCCGTTGATCGCGATATAAACGTAATATGACTTTTATTCTTGAGCGTCTTGCGCTCTCATACATTTACACACATGAACAAGTATCTCACGGCATATATATACACACACAAGTTATATATATTCACTCTCTCTCTCTCTCTCTCGCGCGCGCGCGCGCGTGTGTGTACACATGGAGACACTCGTAATACTTATAATCCGGTGAACAATTTCAAGTCAACCAATGACGGACTTGGACAGTTGATACACGTACGATACAAGACCAACTCGTAGATTACATCTACAAAATATATTCAGCGCGAGATTATTCAACAAACGACAAATCATCGGCCATCATAATACTAATCGCAATCTATAATTCGTATTTCCCACAATGATCCTATTGCATTGTTTATGCACTTTCACTGCTGACGAATCATGTCCCGTCTGTCAACTTATATCAATAATAATGTAATCATTGGATTAAGCGTCGCACAATTAAATTTCTGTTTAAATTACCGGAAAATTGCAGCAATTTACATTTAACGAAGCATATACCGATAAAGATGAGAGACAATGAAATAAAGAGAATTTCACGTTGACCATAAAATGGCAAGACGTTTCTCAAAATACATTTTATAAAAATTGCACTACAAGACTTGACATGCAATTGGATGCGCAAAAGGTCAATTTTTTTGTTCCAGTTGAATCATGTCTATGCACACACGCACGCACGCACGCACACGCACACATATGTATATTTTATTTTCATTATTCATCAACAAAATGAAAATGTGAGATACTTGACTCTATTACTATCATGCATTTTATAATTTTAAATTAATATAAAATACCGATAATAAATCCAGTCTTGATCGCACATTTAGCACTAGGAAGGAATCGAAAATATCACCCACTGTATATGCACGTATACTTGGCAGCAAAAAAATTTTATATTTATAATGAAATATTCTAAATCTTATCGAGTATGTAAATAGCTCATTATCGCGTTACCAAGTATTTCATCATTCGTAATGCAAATCGCGATTATGTGAAAAATCAAACAAGTTTCTTTCTACTTGTTACGTTTGCCAATGTACCGAAAGATCGATTATATTATGCGACGACAGAATTGATCTTTTTTACACATCTTGTATGTACACAAGAGTCTAATAAATAAAAGTTCAAGTACATTAATGTTGATAAATTCGCAAGCGAATTAATTTCAAGGACTTGAATTATATTATCAAATCATTTTCTCTAGGTTGCCTCTTATTAAAATGATCACTAGAATGCGTGTGAAAAACGCGCGCGCGAACGCGCGTATATATGTGGGGCACGCACACACGCGCACGTGTATGAACGAATGAGTGAAAATAAAGATTGCGATCATTGTGTTTTAATCCAAGTCACGCATCGATGTAAAAACAACGGTTTAACGTGATCAAGAATGAAAAATTTTTGATCGCGTAAATAACGTTTCTATGGATGTCAGGTACAAATCTTATACAAGTAACTCGATCTAATTAATTTTTTCAAACGACGTTCACAAGTTGTTGCTCATTCGCGCATCCTAATATCATATCATGGGGAACATAATTTGCCCATGAATCCATCTAATAATAAACTTATATTGCAATTTGTTATCTTACATACTTTCAACAGAAGCATAAGACGAACACGTAAAGTGAATCTTACGAAATTAATATTTGGCACAGTGGCGTGCTGCGTACAAATTACTCGCGACGAGCCAAGTCCGAGCGAAACGTGACTGATCCGACCCGCAAGAAGAATCAATTCGCAAGACAAGTATTTCACTTGAACATCACGGAACACACTTGACAGATTATTACACATATTACAACGTAGTCGTAATTCTCCCTGTAAAACCAAGAAAGTAGCCAAGATACGTGACAACGCGGTATCGATTGGATTCCTTACGACTGCCTCTGTAACTAGATCCTCCGGTAATCATTCGTAATGTAATGTTCAAGAGCACGAACAGCGATACCGCGTACCGATCCGATACGGTCCACAGATCTGGCACATCTACCAAAAGTATCGATAGGTCTAGATTAATTTTGTAAAAACAAGATGACGCGCGATATAGGAAACAAGACGTAAGGGAGATACATATACGCCACCGTTTGGCCGAATGAAAACCTAAATGAACCGAGACGCAACTTAGGAGTACTGAACGCGAATATACGTAGTCAAGTATGTAAGAGTTACATTTATTCAGGACTGCACAGTCGACAAGTGCGTTGGCGTAGACGGTTGCAGGTTCAGCGTGCGACACACCCATCCAGCGAGGTCTACGTTCTCCGACTCGGCTTTCTTTATCCACTCGTGATTCTAAAAAAACACACGTTGGATGACGGTTTCTCCTTCCGTCAAGCTCCAATCAACCATTAAGCGAGTTTTTATACGAGAAACAGAGGGACGTACCGTCAACGTTTTCAAGTCTGCCCTGTCGTTTGGGTTTCTCTTTAAACACCGATCGGTGAAATCTATGAAAGCGTTGCTGAATAATCCGGATGGCAGTCTCGGCGGTGGTTCATTGACTATCAGTTCCAACAGCTCGAATACCGCCAAGGGCTTGGGAGCGTGCGTGCCTAGGCGCATCAAGAATCGCATCGATTAACATTCGAAATAAACACAACAATGACGACGTGACAATGCGTAAATCGAGCGAGTAGTAATAAAACCTTTCGTCGACGGCGTGGACTCGTTGACCTGACGGTCAGCCGGATTCTCCCCGGCGTGTTGCACCCATTCCGAACCGAATATCGAGGCTAGAAGCTTATCGTCCGGTGGTGGTATAGGATACATTCCAATTGCCATTTCCACGAGTGACAGTCCGAGCGACCAAATATCGCTCTGCACCGAGTAATGCGATCCCTGGAGTCTTTCTGGCTGTAAAAAAAAAAAAAAAAAAAAAAAAAAAAAAAAAAAAAAAACACAACGCTCAATATTAATATTTCGACGCGCAATATCACGAGCGTACACCCATGCCGTGGCTTACCGACATGTAACTTCGCGTGCCGACGAACGAATGAGCCATCGAATCAATCAGTTGTCCAGAAACGCCAAAGTCGCAGAGTTTGATCTCGCCCGCGCTATTCACCAAGATGTTGCTTGGTTTTACGTCCCGGTGCATTATGGCATGCTTATCTCGCAAGTAGGTTAAACCTTTTAAAACCTGTAAAGGAGAAACGATAGTTGATCGCAAACAAGCGAACAAAGCTAGTATTCTCGGACAAGTTGGCAATGAGATGATCTAACGCGGATTGTCATCATTTCACGAATCGTCATCGAGGAGCAGGAGGAGGAGGCGGAGGAGGCGGCGAAGAAGAAGAGAAGAGGAAGAAAAAGAAGAAGAAGAACAAGAAGAAGAGAAAGAGAGGTACATTTCTTTTTCCTTTTTTGCATCAAGTATCATCAAGTCTCGACATTGAAAATGTTTATCGCGTTCAAGAAATGCAGAGCACTTGGAAGGCGCAGCAAACGGCACATCAGCAGCCGACTCGCGTATCTTCTATACCGCATCAACCGATTCGCGCGTCCACCGTACACCCGCACAAGAAGAGGTTGACCGAACGGGAGATACAAGAGCTGCATCAGGAATTGGAGACCGTCGACCACGTAATAGCTTTGGATACTTTGTACGAAAAATTAGGCACGAACGCGGAAAGGGGCCTGACGAAGGAGCAGGCGCGCAAAATCATGGAACGAGATGGACCGAACGCGATGTCACCGCCCAAGGTCACGCCGGAATACGTCAAATTCCTCAAGTGCATGTTCCACGGATTCGCCTCGTTGCTCTGGGTCTGCGCGATTCTATGCTTCGTCCTGTACGGCGTCACTCATTTGACGCACGAGATCGACATTGGCATCGCGTGGCTAGGCACAATCATCGTTTCGATATGCATCACCTCGGGGGTATTCGCGTACATACAGGAGAGCAAGAATATCAAGGTGATGGAGTCCTTCGAGAAGATGGTGCCCACATTCGCCACCGTGATCCGCGACGGGGTGAAACTGCGCCTCGGCACGGAGGAGCTGGTTCTGGGCGACCTGGTGGAAATACGCATGGGCGACAAGATTCCGGCCGACATCAGGATAATCGAGTGCCGCGGGCTCAGGGTCGAGAACTCGAGCATCACCGGCGAGAGCGAGCCGGTGGCGCGCACCGATTATCCCACCGACAGAAATCCCCTCGAGTCCGCCAACGTGGCCTTCTCGACGTCGTTCGCGGTGGCGGGTGACGGCAAAGGGATCGTGATCGCCACCGGCGATCGCACCATGATAGGCCGTCTGGCCGGTCTCACGTCGCAGCTCACCAAGATCGAGACGCCGATCGCCAAGGAGATCAGGCATTTCGTCGAGATCATCACGATCGTGGCGGTTCTGTGCGGCCTGGGGTTTTTCGGCCTGTCGCTGCTGCTCGAACCGAATCTCGTGCGAGCGTTCACCTATCTGCTCGGCATAGTTATCGCCAATGTGCCGGAGGTGCTGCTGGTGACCGTGACGACAGTCTTGACGCTGACCGCCCAGAAGATGGCGAGTAAGAACTGCCTGGTGAAGAATCTGGAGGCGGTCGAGACTCTAGGCTCGACGTCGGCCATCTGCTCCGACAAGACGGGCACGCTCACGCAGAACAAGATGTCCGTATCTAATTTGTGGTTCGGCCACGCCAGGTTCAACTTTCCGCCGGGCGAGAGAATCGGCGTCGAGAGGGATCTGCTGCTGGAGAAGCCGGCTTTCGGCGTCATGTTGCGCGCCGCTACTCTCTGTCTGCGCGCCGAGTTTACCGCCGAATCCTTCATGCTGGCGCCCATCGAGGAGCGCGAGATCATCGGTGACGCGTCCGAGACCGGTATCCTCAAGTTTTGCGAGCACATCCATCCGACGCAGAGGTACCGCGAGGCTCATTCCAAGGTCGCCGAGATCCCCTTCAGCTCCACGACCAAGTATCAAATGTCGATACACCGGGACGCCTACGGTTATACGATGATATCGAAAGGCGCGCCGGAGGTGATCCTGGACAATTGCGCGACGATCCTGACGGCGGACGGAGAGACGAGGGAGATGGCCGCCAACGATTACGCGATATCCCGTCGAGCCTGCACCGAGTTGGGTTACCTCGGCGAGCGCGTTCTAGCCTACTGCGACCTGCATCTGCCCGCCAGCGTGTACGGGCCGAATTACAAGTTCGACACCGACTCGCCCGCGTCCTACAACTTTCCCGTCAAGGGATACAGATTCGTCGGGCTGATAAGTCTGCAGGATCCCCCGAGGCCCGGCGTGCCCGAGGCGGTGCACAAATGCCGCACCGCCGGTATCAAGGTGATCATGGTGACGGGTGATCATCCGGTGACGGCGATGGCGATCGCGAAGAAGGTGGGCATCATAAGCGAAGGCCACGAGACTCGTTACGAGCGAGCGGTCCTGCAAGACAAGTCTTATTCGCAAGTGACCGACTCGCAACAAGCGGTCACCCCGCCGGACACCGCCGCGATCGTCATCACCGGCGCCGAATTGAGGAACATGGATGCGAGCGAGCTCGACAACGTTATACGCCGTTACGAGGAGATAGTGTTCGCGAGGACGTCGCCGCAGCAAAAGCTGCTAATCGTGGAGAGCTGCCAACGGCTGGGAGAGATCGTCGCGGTCACCGGCGACGGTGTCAACGATTCACCGGCGTTGCGGAAAGCCGACATAGGAGTGGCGATGGGGATCGCCGGTTCCGACGTTGCCAAGAATGCCGCGGATATGATACTCATGGACGACAATTTTGCGTCGATCGTCACCGGGGTCGAGGAGGGTCGCCTGATATTCGACAACTTGAAGAAATCGATCGCGTACACGTTAACGTCGAGCGTGCCGGAGATGTTGCCGATGTTGAGCGGCCTGTTACTCGCGATTCCCCTACCGTTGGTCATCGAACTGGTCATCTGCATAGACGTCGGCACCGACCTGGTTCCCGCGATCGCTCTCGCCTACGAGAAGCCCGAGTCCGATATAATGCGCCGGGCGCCGAGAAACCCTCGGTACGACAAACTGGTCAACAAGCGTCTGATATCCATCACCTACGGCCAGATAGGAATGACGCAGTCGTTGGCCGGATTTTACACTTACTTCATGGTACTTATGACCAACGGCTTTATGCCCGATCGTCTGTTGGGCTTGCGAATAGAATGGGAGAACCCATCCATCAACGATCTACAAGATTCCTGGGGCCAAACGTGGACCTACGACGATCGAATGAATCTCTTGATGGAGGCGCAAAGCGGATACTTCCTTTCTATCGTTATAACGCAAATGATAGATCTGGTCATGTGCAAGACCAGGCGCAATTCCATCTTTCAACAAGGAATGACCAACTGGTTCGTCAACTTTTCCTTCGTTTTCGAAGTTATTCTAACGGGGATCTTGCTCTATGTCCCAGGTACGGAATACGTATTGAAGACCATGCCACTGATGGCCTATTGGTACTGGCCTTGCCTGCCGCTCGGTGCATTTCTTTGGATCTACGACGAATTGAGACGTCTGTGTATTCGTCTCTTTCCAGGTGGAATCATGGAAAGAGAAACGTATTATTGACATCCTTCTTTCCATTACGATTCCCCACAGGGAAGAGCCGAACGATTACGTCGCGGATAACACTGTCCGTTCGTCAAATAATTTACATACTCGTAACTATCCGTTACGCGCGCGCGCGAGTCTCGCGTCTCGAGCGCGTTATCACGTATTCACGATTAGACGATCAGAATTTACCGTTACGAGACTAGGGTATTTCTTATTATCATTATTATTGTTATCTAGTTGGAAGAGCAATCGTCATTACGATAGAATTATCCTAACCGTGAGATCCTCTTTCTCTCTTTTCCTCTTTATTTATATCAATAATAAAAAAATCTGACTTACAGCACACGTGATTGTACTTATCATGGATTCTGGAATTCGTCCCGCTCTTTTCATTATTGGTCTAACGATCCACCATCCATATATTCCATACATATACAAATTTCTCCTCCGCTGAAATAGATAGCGTACGTATATTCACACATTTCACACGGGTACGAGGGTCCCCCCCTTCCCCCCAACACACATACACGTGTATCTATGGTCTCATATACATATACACGTACACACACACACACACACACACACACACACACACACACACACACACACACACACGTGTCCCGAGAAATATTTGAAAATATAATTAGCTAATAAAAATGTTTACCTGCAAAAAGCACCGTAAAATCCAACTATATGTGCAAAGTTACATTCGTGAAGAACTTTTAATTCTCTAATTATTTGCTTCTTAATGAGTGGCTTGACTTCCAAGCGTATTTGCTGAAAAGTAAAAAAAAAATAATTATCAGTGCATCGCAAATGTCTGTGATTTTCCAAGTATACGACCATTTACCTTCATCGCCATTATAACACCAAATTTTTTATGTTTGACTTTTGAAACAACACCACCATTACCGGAACCCAAGTCACTTAATTTTTCAAAGTCCTCGCCACAAAGTTCTCCGACTCTTTGTTTCTGTCCCAGAAAGCTCTCTAGTCGTCTCCTTTGTTCCTCGTCCATTTCCAGCTCTTCCAGTCTCTCTTGGAGTGCCGCTATATTGAACGTATCCCTCATGCCACTGTGAAAAATTATAATCTTGGAATTAATATCACAAATTTGCAGATGATGTTTATGTAACGGCGTACATGCACGGAAACTTGTCAACTTGACCACTACACGGATCAAGAATAAATAGGTTTATGGAGAATTTGGCAACCATTTTCAAATTAATCGGCATCGAATACACATTGAGACATTTTCGAGTCGTAAACATTCCTTGCAACGTAGAGCTAAAGAGCTTACTTATTATATATATATATATATATATATATATATATATATATATATATACCTATACATCTGAGACAAGAGGCCTGTTCTTTCAGCTAAATTTTCAGTAATTTTTTCTCTTTCTTTGTACGTTGGAGAAAAAAAAAAAGAGAAAACATTTACCGTGCAACAAGTTTAGCCAAAGAGAACAGGCCCAATTTTTACACCAAGTTCTAATATAGATAAGGTAGAATTATCGTGAAACAGGTGCTTTCCATTTACATCAAAACTCGGGTAATTCTCACTCGTGATGCCAAAACTCTGTTAAACGCACGTTCCTTTTGCACGCTGGCAAGTGAGATTCAACCGAGTTTTTATCCACAATCGAGACCATGTGCTTTAATGAATCTAATAGACTTGAACATAAAAATTGAGACTACAGACCTGTATTATTACGCGATAGCTCAGTCACCAAAATAAGCAGGCAATTACAAAATGACGTGTCTTGTCCGAGTATAAAATATTCGCGTTACAGAGTGACTCGGGTCACTCGAGCGTAAATGGATAGCAACTACTCGAAACTACTCAAAGGATCGTTGGTGGACTTACTCGGGCATCTCTGCAGGTTCCGGGTACGCGGGTAAAGGTGGAACCGGTGGCGACGGTGATGCTTCTGGTACCGGTTCTATTGACCCAGGTGGTAATGTCAAGTTGAGTTTGTTCTTTGACATTTTGGCCGTTTAAAAGTGTTTGGAATAAACAAATGTTACACTACGAGATTATCACTCGACACACAGACGTGAACTTGCGGATCATGCAAGATTGATCCGTCTCACGTAGCCTATTTCTTTTTTCCTTTCAACGAATAACCAAGACAGATCCGTTATCGGATGGTAAAATAATTAACCGTGTCCGTCAATATTCTGTAATTTTCGCGCAAATCACAATGCTCGCGCAAATTTCGCGGCGGTATTCATCGTGCGTATTTATTTTCGCGTGCATTCATAAGCGGAATACCGTTTGGTCGGTCGGCACTTTGTATATACGTACATACAGTGACAAGAGCGAACTGTCAAATCGCAAGTCGAGAAATCTTTTCGTTATCTAAAGATTTCATTATTCCGCGAGAGACGTTTCTATTACGTGACAGGCGCAGGCAATCGAAAAAGTACACGACAAGGAGGAAATATGTCGCTAACCTAGCGACAAGGGTGTGGAACACTCGCGAAAAGCAAGAAAAGAGGTTATACGAATCTTCGCGGGAACCGTAAGGAGCGGATGCATCTAACATCACTATACCCAGTACTCATCGAGCAGCTGAGCACCAGTCGAACGTGATTGGTTCATACTTATTGATTTAAACGACTCAGCAAATCACGTTCGATCGTTACCTAAAGCTATATCCACACAAACTTGCATAAGCCCATAAACATAAGCATAAAGCCCGTATCAGACTGCGGATTGGGATTGATATTGGATTGAAATTTAATCAATCAGAATAGAGAAAACTGATCTCAAGTTTAGTAAACTTTGCTTTGATTGGTCAAATTTCAATCCAATCTCAATCCCAATACATAGTCTGATACGGGCATAAGAGAATTGATTGGTCCATATGCATGTGCATAAGGAAATAGACCAATCCGTTTCTTTATGCATATGGTTATGCACTTATGCAAGTTTGTCTGGATAGACCTTAAAGCGGGGAACATAGACTTTTGCATAACGCATAATACGTAAGCATAAGATCTATTATGCACATGTGTATGGATCAATCAATTTTTTTATGCTTACGCATTATGCGTTGTGCAAAAGTGTGTGCTCCCCGCTTTACTGCTCAACGTGAGGTCCGTTTATGTTGCTTACACTTTTCGCACTATAAATCTTTGCTCTCTCTCTCTCTCTCTCTTTCTCTCTCTCTCTCTCTCTCTCTCTCTCTCTCTCTCTCTCTCTCTCTCTCTTCAACGTCCAACGAATATATACTTATCTCGTTTTAAGTGGAAAAACTTTTAGGGATTTTGAGCAACACGCACAAACCTATGAGTAATGCATTGTCGTTCGGCGTCGTAATTGGCCAAGGTTAAAGGAGAATTTTTATTTGCAGTAACATGCTGTAGCAGCGAGCAGCAGTTTAGTAATTTTCTAAAAATTATTTTGTAATTTCTAGAAAATTACTAAACTTTCCTAAGTTACTAAGTAATTTCTAAAAAAATATTATATCGTTGCTCGCTGCTACAGCATTTTACCGCAAATGAAAATTCACCATAAAAGCACTATGGATATCCATAACTGGGTGAGATTTCATGGGCAGTGAAATGCTGCAGCAGCGAGCAAGCAGTTTAGTAATTTCTTAGAAAATTTTTAAGAAATTACTAAATTTTCCTAAAAATTACTAAACTTTTCTAGAAATTACTTGGTAATTTCTAGGAAATTACTAAACTGCTGCTCGCTGCTGCAGCATTTCACTGCCCATAAAAACCCACTTTTAGGCTGGTTTCACATGGAGCGTAAGATGCGTACGCGTAACTTGCGTAATGCCCGTATCAGACTACAGATTAGGATTGAGATTGGATTGAAATTTGACCAATTAGAGCAAAGTTTACTAAACTTGAAGTTAGTTTTCTTTATTCTGATTGATTAAATTTTAATCCAATCTCAATCCCAATCCGTAGTCTGATACGGACTTAAGCCAATCAAATCGTCTCAGTATTTAATCTTATCATATGCGTATAGTAGCTGAGACGATTTGATTGGCTGACGCAAGTTACGCATACGCATTTTACGCTCCATGTAAAACCAGCCTTAAGGCCATTGCACGTAACAAAGTTTTAGTCATAATCGTAAGACCGTAAGAAAATAAACCAATCACAGTCAATTATTTTTCTCGCTCTTGAAGAATAATCGAGTGTGATTGGTCTATTTTTTTTACGACCTTACAATTATGGGTGCGTTTGGAAAGACGCTATTAGCGAGATATTCAGCAACACTTCCAAAGCCAGCGGCAAACGGAGCATGTTTTTCTGCTGGATTGCTTGCGCTCTAGTAAATTACTAAAAATCTTGAATGCTGAGTGGTGCAATTATAGTAATTTACTAGATTGTAAGCAATCCAGCAGGAAAACATGCACCGTGTGCCACTGGCTTAACACTTTGAAGAGTCGAATTCAGAAATGTTCCGCAAACATGAGTTTCATGAATTTGAAATCGTTTTTTTATATTTTGTAAAACAGGTTCTTTAAGTTGTTTTACTACGAATGAATCGTATTCATTTATGCACGTATTCTCAACTTCTGTTCTAAAAATATTAAAGAAGTAATCGATACAGCAGCATCTATTAACTCAGCTTTTTAAATTTGGCTGCGCAGGGATCTACGAAACATTACCCTAGTACGCTACAGCTGTTCATGGAGCTTGTATTTGCTAGCGCTATCGGAGCTAAGCTAAACGGAGCTAAGCGGGAAGCACACACTTCTGCATAACGCATAAGCATAAGAAAATTGATTGATCCATACACATGTGCATAAGAAAATAGACCAATCAGATTTCTTATGCTTACGTATTATGCCTTGTGCAAAAGTGTGTGCTCCCCGCTTTAATAGCGTTAGCGTTGGTAGAGCGGTAGCAAGCTTTTTGAACGCATCCATAGAAAAAGTAATAGTAAGTAGTAAGGAAATCAACGGTACTGATTTGCTACCGCTTACGTTATGTCTTAAGTTCTTGACTGTGATTGGTTGATTTGATTATTGCTTAAGTTTTTCTATGGCAGGTATTCACCCAAGGAGAACAGAAAGTCAAGAAATAGTCACAATGACGTCAAAATATAATCATTTTAGGAAAGTCAAGGTGACATCATTTCATATATCCAAGAGGATAATAATGTGACTTTTTCGTGACGGCGTCGTGACCTTTCAGTGACTTTTATCAATTCAGTGCAAAAGGCTTTGGTCCATTCTGAACCCTCTTTTATCGACAAAAGTGCATTAAATATGGCTTCTCAGGTGATCTCCAAGTCACTCGTAGAGGCACTTTTATCGATAAAAGTGAGTTCAGAATGCACCTTTGTATCACAGGCAGTCAAGCCCATCGCACATGAAATTGCATAGGCTGCATATGCATAGCATAATACCGCTAAACCAAAGAGTAAGACGCCATATTGATTTACATAAGATGCTTATTGGTCCAGCGGTCTCATGCTTTGCATATGCAGCCTATGCAATTTCATGTGCGATGGGCTTAATACTTTTCTATAAGGATTTAATAAATTAATTAGTAAATTATTATTTCAAAAATGCAGTTTTTATTTAATTTAGAAATGTGTGAGATTAATAATATATTTTTATATAATATATAGTCAAAACCTATGTCTTAAATTTAGAACGTATCAAAAAAGTTACTACATTAGCAAAAAATAAACATATTTCACAAGAATATTTCATATAGTATTTACTTTAAGGGGTAATCACTTTGTGTTCACTAAAAGTAGGGTCATTTTTCTAAATTTATTATAAAAAAATGAAAAGATTTATTAATATTTGGGTTTTTACATATAAAAGTACAAGTCTTAAGGTACATAAAAAATTTTTTCACAATTTTATAATATTATAAAAATATTAATTGAGTGAATATATACATTTCTTAAGAAACTAAGAGCCTTCATTTAATCTAAACATTTATCATAAGTGATTTAATACTACTTTCAAGAAATAAACTCACCGGTTTCATGATAATATCCACTCGAATCTACTGCAATCACGATGATGCAGTTCTTTTCTTCACTTCGACTGTCCTCAGAATATTTCAAATTGCAATGCCCAACGTCTATAACATATAACCTCGTGACAAATATTTACATGTGACTAAGGCTAATTTCGAAATTCACTGCCAGTACTGAAACGTGAACTGTAGTACATAACCTATAGAACAGTCATAACTTTTCGGAAAAAATATCTACTTACTATGAATAGCAAACAAAAGTTTTGTTCTTGAAATAATATTTTAATTTTTCCCAGCACGAAATTGTAACTTCGATACACTATAGGACACAACGTACGTGAACTGCGCGCAGAGCTGCGTTGATGACCCACGTGGACTCGCCGTGCCGCTGTACTGGAGTGAGAGAGATACAAGATACAAGAACGCAACTCAAGAGCTGCGCAAAAATAGTGCGCACACGCTGCAAAATGGTTCGCGGCATCACGAAAAGTCATATTCTTATCATGATGGTATCATTTTTATTAAAAAAAAGATTTTATGTGCGTATACTATAAAGTTTAAGTACTAATGTGTAATTATGAATATCGGAAACAATCTAAGTGTAAATTATTGCAAAACGTTTAAAATAACATATTAAATTTCAAAATCATAATTTAATCAATTTTTCGTCATGATCAAAAAATGACTGTTTGCAATCATTTTTTCGTCATTTTGACGTCATTTTGACTTTTTCTTGACTTTCTGTTCTTCTTGGGATAGTACGTAAATTGTACGTGTACATAATATTGTGGTCCTCTCATTTTCTATGTGCGCCATCACGTTGATTGACGAGAGACATAGCAATAACATTAATTGTCATGTATCTACAGATATGATCTTCTCAACGGTCAATCGATTATTGCGAATATTGGGAAATAGAGTTGTCACTTATAATTTGGCAAACTTTAGACGGATAAGATCATAGAGATATAAGATAGAGTGCGCGAGTCATATGCTAGCACGTAAAAGGTTGCGATATAGGTATAGAAAAAGAACGCTGCATATAGGCCCTTTCTGTCTTTGTCTACGCGCGCATGCGAAACAAAAACAGAAGGGGCCCATGCGCAGCTTTCTCTTTCTAATCTGCACTTTATCTTTCTATTTCTATATCGCTTTTTCAGCTCGCTCGCGCCCTCTATTCTTATATCTCTATGGATGAGGTGCACGATAGAGGAGGGTTACCAATCACCATCTTGGTGTCATTTACTCTATGGATTCCATAGAACGTAAACGTATGTTTGTACTCAAAAACATTATATCGCGTATTATTGTGAGCAGAGTAAAGCCCGTATCAGACTGCGGATTGGGATTGAGATTGGATTGAAATTTAATCAATCAGAATAGAGAAAACTGATCTCAAGTTTAGTAAACTTTGCTCTGATTGGTCAAATTTCAATCCAATCTCAATCCCAATCCGTAGTCTGATACGGGCATAATAAAAATTCAAATTAAAAAATAATGCATTACTTATTAATTTTTTAATAAGTAATTATTTCTTTACTTATTAATTATTTAAAAAGTAATGCGTAATGAAAAAAACCGCATTGATTATTTAAAAAATAATGCGTAATGAAAAGAATTGCATTGATTATTTAAAAAGTAATGCGTAATAAACAAAATTGCATTGATTATGTAAAAAGTAATGCGTAATGAAAAAAATCGCATTAATTATTTAAAAAGTAATGCGTAATGAAAAAAATTGCATTGATTATTTAAAAAGTAATGCGTAATGAAAAAAATCACATTAAATATTTAAAAAGTAATGCGCAATGAAAAAAATTGCATTAATTATTTAAAAAGTAATGCGTAATTGAAAACTTTCGTATTCATTATTAAAAAAATAATCTTCAATGAAACCGTAATACATTACAAAAGTAATGCATTTTGAACCCTGGTCACAAGTAATGTAATAAAATGGGATGTTTTGATTGGTTGCGACGAATGACGCGACGCGTGACGCGCTCAGTGAAAACTCAGCCTAAGGGTGTTGTCACATGCAGAACGGAATTTTGGAAAACGGAATCTCGGAATCATTCTGATTGGTTAGCCCCATGGAGCACAGTACAAGCCCCCGTTTCCGAAATTTCGTCCTGCATGTGATAGCACCCTAAGGCTGATTTATAGAGGCCGTAAAGGTCTATCCAGACAAACTTGCATAGGTGCATAACCATATGCATAAAGAAACGGATTGGTCTATTTCCTTATGCACATGCATATGGACCAATCAATTCTCTTATGCTTATGTTTATGGGCTTATGCAAGTTTGTGTGGATATAGCTTAACCGTTGATTTAAGCCATAATCTTTAAGAAATTGACCAATCACAGTCGAATGTGAAAAGAACAATCGACTGTGATTGGTCAATTTCTTAAAGATTACGAATTAAATCAACGGTTAAGCTATATCCACACAAACTTGCATAAGCCCATAAACATAAGCATAAGAGAATTGATTGGTCCATATGCATGTGCATAAGGAAATAGACCAATCCGTTTCTTTATGCATATGGTTATGCATCTACGCAAGTTTGTCTGGATAGACCTTTAGGCCATCGCACACAAAATGCATATAGCTTAACATTAGAGTTTTATATTAGTAAAAAGACGAAAACTTGTTTCTCCTTCTGATTGGTCGGTTATAGACCAATAGGCAGTAGGGCGTACGATCATAAAATGGCGGCGGCAGAGTGGGAATCACATAACAGTCTTAATGGAAAATTCACATTGCGTCCGATGTCGACGTACAACAATCCGACATCCAATAATAGAATTTATTATTAGAAACAAAAATTTCCAATTGGATGTCGGATACTACGGGAACCAAGAAGCGAAAACCGTCCCCTGATTGACTAGTCCGGTCGGTAATACGGGAACCAAGGGGCGGGAACCGCCCCCTGATTGACTAGCCCGGTCGGTACTACGGGAACCAAGGGGCGGGAACCGCCCCCTTATTGACTAGCCCGGTCGGTACTACGGGAACCAAGAGGCAAAAATTGCCCCCTGACTGACTAGCCCGATCGGTATTACGGGAACCAAAGGGCCGGAACCGCCCCCTGATTGACTAGCCCGGTCGGTACTACGGGAACCAAAGGGCGGGAACCGCCCCCTTATTGACTAGCCCGGTCGGTACTACGGGAACCAAGGGGTGGGAACCGCCCGCTGATTGACTAGCCCAATCGGTACTACGGGAACCTAGGGGCCGGAACCGCCCCCTGATTGACTAGCCCGGTCGGTACTACGGGAACCAAGGGGCAGGAACCGCCCCCTGATTGACTAGCCCGGTCGGTACTACGGGAACCACGTAGCGGGAACCGCCCACTGATTGACTAGCCCGGTCGGTACTACGGGAACCAAGGGGCGGGAACCGCCCCCTGATTGACTAGCCCGGTCGGTACTACGGGAACCAAGGGGCGGGAACCGCCCCCTTATTGACTAGCCCGGTCGGTACTACGGGAACCAAGGGGCAAAAATTGCCCCCTGACTGACTAGCCCGGTCGGTACTACGGGAACCAAAGGGCGGGAACCGCCCCCTAATTGACTAGCCCGGTCGGTACTACGGGAACCAAGGGGCGGGAACCGCCCCCTGATTGACTAGCCCGGTCGGTACTACGGGAACCAAGGGGCAAAAATTGCCCCCTGACTGACTAGCCCGGTCGGTACTACGGGAACCAAAGGGCGGGAACCGCCCCCTGATTGACTAGCCCGGTCGGTACTACGGGAACCAAAGGGCGGAAACCGCCCCCTTATTGACTAGCCCGGTCGGTACTACGGGAACCAAGGGGCGGGAACCGCCCGCTGATTGACTAGCCCAATCGGTACTACGGGAACCAAGGGGCCGGAACCGCCCCCTGATTGACTAGCCCGGTCGGTACTACGGGAACCAAGGGGCGGGAACCGCCCCCTTATTGACTAGCCCGGTCGGTACTACGGGAACCAAGGGGCGGGAACCGCCCGCTGATTGACTAGCCCAATCGGTACTACGGGAACCAAGGGGCCGGAACCGCCCCCTGATTGACTAGCCCGGTCGGTACTACGGGAACCAAAGGGCAAAAACCGCCCCCTGACTAACTAGCCCGATCGGTACTACGGGAACCAAGAGGTGGGAACCACCCCCTGATAGACTAGTTTGGTCGGTACTACGGGAACCACGTAGCGGGAACCGCCCCTTGACTGACTAGCCCGGTCGGTACTACGGGAACCAAGGGGCGGGAACCGCCCACTGATTGACTAGCCCGGTCGGTACTACGGGAACCAAGGGGCGGGAACCGCCTCCTGATTGACTAGCCCGGTCGGTACTACGGGAACCAAGGGGCGGAAACCGCCTCCTGATTGACTAGCCCGGTCGGTACTACGGGAACCAAGGGGCGGGAACCGCCCTCTGATTGACTAGCCCGGTCGGTACTACGGGAACCAAAGGGCGGGAACCGCCCCCTTATTGACTAGCCCGGTCGGTACTACGGGAACCAAGAGGTGGGAACCACCCCCTGATAGACTAGCCCGGTCGGTACTACGGGAACCAAGGGGCGGGAACCGCCCGCTGATTGACTAGCCTAATCGGTACTACGGGAACCAAGGGGCCGGAACCGCCCCCTGATTGACTAGCCCGGTCGGTACTACGGGAACCAAGGGGCGGGAACCGCCTCCTGATTGACTAGCCCGGTCGGTACTACGGGAACCAAGAGGTGGGAACCACCCCCTAATAGACTAGCCCGGTCGGTACTACGGGAACCAAAGGGCGGGAACCGCCCCCTTATTGACTAGCCCGGTCGGTACTACGGGAACCAAGGGGCGGGAACCGCCCGCTGATTGACTAGCCTAATCGGTACTACGGGAACCAAGGGGCGGGAACCGCCCCCTTATTGACTAGCCCGGTCGGTACTACGGGAACCAAGGGGCGGAAACCGCTCACTGATTGACTAGCCCGGTCGGTACTACGGGAACCAAGAGGTGGGAACCACCCCCTATATGACTAGCCCGGTCGGTACTACGGGAACCAAGAGGTGGGAACCAGCCCCTAATAGACTAGCCCGGTCGGTACTACGGGAACCACGTAGCGGGAACCTTCCACTGATTGACTAGCCCGGTCGGTACTACGGGAACCACGTAGCGGGAACCGCTCACTGATTGACTAGCCCAATCGGTACTACGGGAACCAAGGGGCCGGAACTGCCCCCTGATAGACTAGCCCGGTAGGTACTACGGGAACCACGTAGCGGGAACCGCTCCCTGATTGACTAGCCCGGTCGGTACTACGGGAACCAAGAGGTGGGAACCAGCCCCTAATAGACTAGCCCGGTCGGTACTACGGGAACCACGTAGCGGGAACCGCTCACTGATTGACTAGCCCGGTCGGTACTACGGGAACCCAGGAGCGGGAACCGTCACTGATTGACTAGCCCGGTCGGTACTACGGGAATAAAGGGGCGGGAACCGCCCCCTTATTGACTAGCCCGGTCGGTACTACGGGAACTACGTAGCGGGAACCGCTCTTTGACTGACAAGCCCGGTCGGTACTACGGGAACCAAGGAACGGGAACCGCCCCCTGATTGACTAGCCCGCTTGTTACTACGGGAACTACGTAGCGGGAATCGCCCCTTGACTGACTAGCCCGGTCGGTACTACGGGAACCAAGGGGCGGGAACCGCCCCCTGATTGACTAGCCCGGTCGGTACTACGGGAACCAAAAGGCGGGAACCGCCTCTTGATTGACTAGCCCGGTCGGTACTACGGGAACCAAGGGGCGGGAACCGCCCACTGATTGACTAGCCCGGTCGGTACTACGGGAACCAAGGGGCGGGAACCGCCCCCTGATTGACTAGCCCGGTCGGTACTACGGGAACCAAGGGGCAAAAATTGCCCCCTGACTGACTAGCCCGATCGGTATTACGGGAACCAAAGGGCGGGAACCGCCCCTAATTGACTAGCCCGGTCGGTACTACGGGAACCAAGGGGCGAAAACCGCTCCTGATTGACTAGCCCGATCGGTACTACGGGAACCAAGAGGTGGGAACCACCCCCTGATAGACTAGTTCGGTCGGTACTACGGGAACCACGTAGCGGGAACCGCCCCCTGATTGACTAGCCCGGTCGGTACTACGGGAACCAAGAGGCGGGAACGCCCACTGATTGACTAGCCCGGTCGGTACTACGGGAACCAAGGGCGGGAACCGCCCCCTGATTGACTAGCCCGGTCGGTACTACGGGAACCAAGGGGCGGGAACCGCCCGCTGATTGACTAGCCTAATCGGTACTACGGGAACCAAGGGGCCGGAACCGCCCCCTGATTGACTAGCCCGGTCGGTACTACGGGAACCAAGGGGCGGGAACCGCCCCCTGATTGACTAGCCCGGTCGGTACTACGGGAACCAAGGGGCGGGAACCGCCCCCTTATTGACTAGCCCGGTCGGTACTACGGGAACCAAGGGGCGGGAACCGCCCGCTGATTGACTAGCCCAATCGGTACTACGGGAACCAAGGGGCCGGAACCGCCCCCTGATTGACTAGCCCGGTCGGTACTACGGGAACCAAAGGGCAAAAACCGCCCCCTGACTAACTAGCCCGATCGGTACTACGGGAACCAAGAGGTGGGAACCACCCCCTGATAGACTAGTTCGGTCGGTACTACGGGAACCACGTAGCGGGAACCGCCCCTTGACTGACTAGCCCGGTCGGTACTACGGGAACCAAGGGGCGGGAACCGCCCACTGATTGACTAGCCCGGTCGGTACTACGGGAACCAAGGGGCGGGAACCGCCTCCTGATTGACTAGCCCGGTCGGTACTACGGGAACCAAGGGGCGGAAACCGCCTCCTGATTGACTAGCCCGATCGGTACTACGGGAACCAAGGGGCCGGAACCGCCCCCTGATTGACTAGCCCGGTCGGTACTACGGGAACCACGTAGCGGGAACCGCTCACTGATTGACTAGCCCGGTCGGTACTACGGGAACCAAGAGGTGGGAACCAGCCCCTAATAGACTAGCCCGGTCGGTACTACGGGAACCAAGAGGTGGGAACCAGCCCCTAATAGACTAGCCCGGTCGGTACTACGGGAACCACGTAGCGGGAACCTTCCACTGATTGACTAGCCCGGTCGGTACTACGGGAACCACGTAGCGGGAACCGTTCACTGATTGACTAGCCCAATCGGTACTACGGGAACCAAGGGGCCGGAACTGCCCCCTGATAGACTAGCCCGGTCGGTACTACGGGAACCACGTAGCGGGAACCTTCCACTGATTGACTAGCCCGGTCGGTACTACGGGAACCACGTAGCGGGAACCGCTCACTGATTGACTAGCCCGGTCGGTACTACGGGAACCAAGAAGTGGGAACCAGCCCCTAATATACTAGCCCGGTCGGTACTACGGGAACCCACGTAGCGGGAACCTTCCACTGACTGACAAGCCCGGTCGGTACTACGGGACCCAAGGAACGGGAACCGCCCCCTGATTGACTAGCCCGGTCGGTACTACGGGAACTACGTAGCGGGAATCGCCCCTTGACTGACTAGCCCGGTCGGTACTACGGGAACCAAGGGGCGGGAACCGCCCCCTGATTGACTATCCCGCTCGGTACTACGGGAACCAAGGGGCGGAAACCGCCCCCTGATTGACTAGCCCGGTCGGTACTACGGGAACCAAGGGGCGGGAACCGCCCCCTTATTGACTAGCCCGGCCGGTACTACGGGAACCAAGGGGCGGGAACCGCCCACTGATTGACTAGCCCGGTCGGTACTACGGGAACCAAGGGGCGGGAACCGCCCCCTGATTAACTATCCCGCTCGGTACTACGGGAACCAAGGGGCGGGAACCGCCCCCTGATTGACTAGCCCGGTCGGTACTACGGGAACCAAGGGGCGGGAACCGCCCCCTTATTGACTAGCCCGGTCGGTACTACGGGAACCAAGGGGCGGGAACCGCCCCCTGATTGACTAGCCCGGTCGGTACTACGGGAACCAAGGGGCGGGAACCGCCCCTGATTGACTAGCCCGGTCGGTACTACGGGAACCACGTAGCGGGAACCGCCCACTGATTGACTAGCCCGGTCGGTACTACGGGAACCAAGGGGCGGGAACCGCCACTGATTGACTAGCCCGGTCGGTACTACGGGAACAAGGGCGGGAACCGCCCCCTGATTGACTAGCCCGGTCGGTACTACGGGAACCAAGGGGCGGGAACCGCCCGCTGATTGACTAGCCCGGTCGGTACTACGGGAACCAAGGGGCGGGAACCGCCACTGATTGACTAGCCCGGTCGGTACTACGGGAACCAAGAGGTGGGAACCGCCCCCTGATAGACTAGCCCGGTCGGTACTACGGGAACCACGGGGCGGGAACCGCCCACTGATTGACTAGCCCGGTCGGTACTACGGGAACCAAGGGGCGGGAACCGCCCCTAATAGACTAGCCCGGTCGGTACTACGGGAACCACGTAGCGGGAACCTTCCACTGATTGACTAGCCCGGTCGGTACTACGGGAACCACGTAGCGGGAACCTTCCACTGATTGACTAGCCCGGTCGGTACTACGGGAACCACGTAGCGGGAACCGCTCACTGATTGACTAGCCCGGTCGGTACTACGGGAACCAAGAAGTGGGAACCAGCCCCTAATAGACTAGCCCGGTCGGTACTACGGGAACCACGTAGCGGGAACCTTCCACTGATTGACTAGCCCGGTCGGTACTACGGGAACCACGTAGCGGGAACCGCTCACTGATTGACTAGCCCAATCGGTACTACGGGAACCAAGGGGCCGGAACTGCCCCCTGATAGACTAGCCCGGTCGGTACTACGGGAACCATGGGGCGGGAACCGCCCGCTGATTGACTAGCCCAATCGGTACTACGGGAACCAAGGGGCCGGAACCGCGCCCTGATTGACTAGCCCGGTCGGTACTACGGGAACCAAGGGGCGGGAACCGCCCGCTGATTGACTAGCCCAATCGGTACTACGGGAACCAAGGGGCCGGAACCGCTCCCTGATTGACTAGCCCGGTCGGTACTACGGGAACCAAAGGGCGGGAACCGCCCCCTTATTGACTAGCCCGGTCGGTACTACGGGAACCAAGAGGTGGAAACCACCCCCTGATAGACTAGTTTGGTCGGTACTACGGGAACCACGTAGCGGGAACCGCCCACTGATTGACTAGCCCGGTCGGTACTACGGGAACCAAGGGGCGGCAACCGCCCGCTGATTGATTAGCCCAATCGGTACTACGGGAACCAAGGGGCCGGAACCGCCCCCTGATTGACTAGCCCGGTCGGTACTACGGGAACCAAAGGGCGGGAACCGCCCCCTTATTGACTAGCCCGGTCGGTACTACGGGAACCAAGGGGCGGGAACCGCCCGCTGATTGACTAGTCCAATCAGTACTACGGGAACCAAGGGGCGGGAACCGCCCGCTGATTGACTAGCCCGGTCGGTACTACGGGAACCAAGGGGCGGGAACCGCCCCCTGATTGACTAGCCCGGTCGGTACTACGGGAACCAAGGGGCGGGAACCGCCCCTGATTGACTAGCCCGGTCGGTACTACGGGAACCAAGTGGCGGGAACCGCCCCCTGATTGACTAGCCCGATCGGTACTACGGGAACCAAGGGGCGGAACCGCCCCCTGATTGACTAGCCCGGTCGGTACTGCAGCCGACGGCTGCAGTCGCGACCGCATCCCCTCCGGTAAAAACCAAGCTCACGGTGGTGCAGGACAGTATCCTGACCAAGGGACGCAAGGGCGCCAAAGCAGCGACACCGGCGAAGCCGACGGCGCAGGTCCTACATGGCGTGGTGCCCAGGAGGGTGTTAGCGGCCATCGGAGACGTGATGGGTGACCAGGCGAGACCATCGAAGGAAGCCGTGTGAGCACAAACGTGTGCATATGTAAATAGTCAAAAATAAGATTAGGATTAAGATATAGGTTAGGATTAGGAAGCGTAACTTCCATCACGTTTTGTTTCGTGCATAGCCTGATTAAGTTAAGTTAGAATAGTAATACGAGCGTCGATCGCTAAAAGCGAAGAATAATTCGCTAGTTAAGAGTTAAAAGAAATCGGTTAAACGGTAATGGTTGATAAAACCGAAATAATTAATTTTGTCTAATTCATAAAGTTTCTTTGGTTTCCGTTTCCTTTTTTGTTCTGTTTTGATTTGATTCGTTTCACGGGAAGTAACGACCCGACAAATAAGATTCATTTACGTCATTTGATTTGTGCTCGAGTAGTCGAGACCGTTGATTATACCCGAGGGGGATTAAGTTTGATTAATTTGGTCAAAACGGACAGGGTCCGGACCACCCAATAGATTCAAAAAGACCACAACGGTAATGTTAACTGATCGAGGACAAATAAACAACGGAACATACTCGCTTTGGTATAGTGGCCAAACCACTAACAAAAGTGCACGGTGTAAACCGGGCACAAGCCCGAGTCCGACAGGAGCGCGCGCGTACTAAAGGCGAATCGACAACGCGAAACGAACGTAAACCGACATGGTAGGGCGAGATACCATACGGGACACGAATATAGATAACCACCCGCATAATTATGAATAAACGACGCGGCGGAATGAATTGGCAGCGATAGTTGCGCGCGAGGCACGTCCACCCCGAGAGGCGGTGACCACGGGGGTATGGTACACGCAGGAGACTATCCACCCAGTGGGGCGACTGGTTGGGATTGCGAACAGGTAAACGCGGTATAGACAAGCATAAAATGACACTCGGTCAGCGGACCGGAAGTAGCGAAATAGGAGATCGCGATACCATGATCAGATGGTCAGGGTGCCCGACTACCCAGCCGCCAGATAGGGTTAAAACTCCGTATAGCGGGTGGAGAGCCACCCGGAAACAGAAACCAGTGGTGCTCAACCAGAGAAAGTCCGTGGATTGCGGAGATCCTGAACCACAGGCGATACGGTTCAGAGAAGTCACCGAGTATATGGCTGAGAGGGGCGACGAACATACCGGGTGAAGCGAAAGTCGCACAGAAAGACATAGCGAGCGATACGGGGGCCACCCGATGGCCGGAACGCGCGGGCACACAGCGAACGGTATCAATGTAACGGGTGTACCGCGGAAAAAGTAGAAAATGGTACGCGTGCTCGGAAAACCGACGGGGCGGCGAGAACCGCGAATGCACGAAAAGGCGTTTGGAGAGGCCACAAAGTTATTAAATGACCAATCTCGGACAGCGACCGCGTGGTTCCTGAGAACGGGGTACCAGGGTCAGGGAAAAACCACGAAGACACGGGGCGAACTCGGGATAGCTAGGCCAGGGAAAAGAGGGGACGGTAAAACAAACGAAAAACAAAACCCCATCGCGTAGGGTCCCCGAGTTTGGTAGTTCGTAGTGCCACGAGGGGCGCCAAAGACCCATGTTGGCGGAGCGTGTGAGTAATGAGCGAACAGGCAAAGATGTAAGCGACCTATGTAAATGCCGAGGGTCACCTTCCGATACGACGAATATCGAAACGTGAGAATATGCGAAAGCATGAACAAAAGGAGCGTACGGCAGGTGGAACGAGGCATATGGTCGAACAATAGCGATAAACTGTATGAAGAAGTTGTTTGCGCGCGAGGAATGTGAAAGTAAGAACCATATGGCGAAGAGTATGGAACGCGGAAGTAAGTGACTGCGTGAATACCGGGGCGACAGATCCGCCCAGAGCAATCGAGCCAAGGCGTGGCCAACCGAAAAAGGGAAATCGGCCC
The DNA here is from genome assembly GCA_030770225.1 of Temnothorax unifasciatus. Taxonomy (NCBI): domain Eukaryota; kingdom Metazoa; phylum Arthropoda; class Insecta; order Hymenoptera; family Formicidae; genus Temnothorax; species Temnothorax unifasciatus. The sequence goes on from JASTWK010000580.1 coordinate 90,893, forward strand.
GGGGATTGGTGGTCCACTTCAGAGAGGGGAGAAAAGCGCCGGGTTCACCGGGTATATCTTGGAGCGCCGAGGGCGAATCGAGGAGTCCACGCCAAGTTTGGAAAGAGTCAAGTCGCTAGCTAGAATCTCTGATTGTAATTAGATAGTTGCGAAAATCGGTGGCGTGGATCATCCCGCGGTCAACGCGTAAAATTGTCCGAATCAGCGAGTACTTAAACCATTGTATTACCTGAAACTGAAGAAAATAGATTATATTTTATTATCTAAAAACACAGTAGATTGATTAAATTCATTTGATTACGGCTTACCTACCTAAAAGACATACTTGCCTGATCCTGATACTTACCTGTGGGCGATCCAAGTCCGTGTGGGGAGATCCCGAGCCGGCCCAGCGTAGATCCGGAGACACAGTCAGCGGTGCACAGCTGCAGTCCAGAAGAGATCCAAGGTGCTTGGTCCAGCGGCGGTCAGAGATCCAGCGGCGACGAGACGACCTGAAACAGAAAAGGTAGAGGAATTAGCGTGGCGTCGAAGGGTTGGGGGACAGTCCGTATAACGATAAAAAATCCTTTCTCGTTTGAGGGTTAAAATCGAGTGGCGACCGTGTCGGTGACACCGAAAGATAGTAAAGGGGGGAAGACACCTCCTCCGTTCGGTTACAGTACCTACCGGGCTAGTCTATCAGTGAGCGGTTCCCGCTACGTGGTTCCCGTAGTACCTACCGGGCTAGTCTATCAGGGGGCAGTTCCGGCCCCTTGGTTCCCGTAGTACCGATTGGGCTAGTCAATCAGTGAGCGGTTCCCGCTACGTGGTTCCCGTAGTACCGACCGGGCTAGTCAATCAGTGGAAGGTTCCCGCTACGTGGTTCCCGTAGTACCGACCGGGCTAGTCTATTAGGGGCTGGTTCCCACCTCTTGGTTCCCGTAGTACCGACCGGGCTAGTCTATTAGGGGCTGGTTCCCACCTCTTGGTTCCCGTAGTACCGACCGGGCTAGTCAATCAGTGAGCGGTTCCCGCTACGTGGTTCCCGTAGTACCGACCGGGCTAGTCAATCAGTGGGCGGTTCCCGCTACGTGGTTTCCGTAGTACCGACCGGGCTAGTCTATCAAGGGGCGGTTCCGGCCCCTTGGTTCCCGTAGTACCGATTGGGCTAGTCAATCAGTGGCGGTTCCCGCTACGTGGTTCCCGTAGTACCGACCGGGCTAGTCAATCAGTGGAAGGTTCCCGCTACGTGGTTCCCGTAGTACCGACCGGGCTAGTCAATCAGGGGCGGTTCCCGCCCGTGGTTCCCGTAGTACCGACCGGGCTAGTCAATCAGGGGGCGGTTCCGGCCCCTTGGTTCCCGTAGTACCGATTGGGCTAGTCAATCAGTGGGCGGTTCCCGCTACGTGGTTCCCGTAGTACCGACCGGGCTAGTCTATCAGGGGGCGGTTTCCGCCCCTTGGTTCCCGTAGTACCGATCGAACTAGTTAGTCAGGGGGCGGTTTTTGCCCTTTGGTTCCCGTAGTACCGACCGGGCTAGTCAATCAGGGCGCGGTTCCGGCCCCTTGGTTCCCGTAGTACCGATTGGGCTAGTCAATCAGCGGGCGGTTCCCGCCCCTTGGTTCCCGTAGTACCGACCGGGCTAGTCAATCAGGGGGCGGTTCCCGCCCTTTGGTTCCCGTAGTACCGACCGGGCTAGTCAATCAGGGGGCGGTTCCGGCCCCTTGGTTCCCGTAGTACCGATTGGGATAGTCAATCAGCGGGCGGTTCCCGTCCCTTGGTTCCCGTAGTACCGACCGGGCTAGTCAATCAGGGGGTGGTTTCCACCTCTTGGTTCCCGTAGTACCGATCGGGCTAGTTAGTCAGGGGGCGGTTTTTGCCCTTTGGTTCCCGTAGTACCGACCGGGCTAGTCAATCGGGGCGGTTCCGGCCCCTTGGTTCCCGTAGTACCGATTGGGCTAGTCAATCAGCGGGCGGTTCCCGCCCCTTGGTTCCCGTAGTACCGATTGGGCTAGTCAATCAGCGGGCGGTTCCCGCCCCTTGGTTCCCGTAGTACCGATTGGGCTAGTCAATCAGCGGGCGGTTCCCGCCCCTTGGTTCCCGTAGTACCGACCGGGCTAGTCAATCAGGGGGCGGTTCCCGCCCTTTGGTTCCCGTAGTACCGACCGGGCTAGTCAATCAGGGGCGGTTCCGGCCCCTTGGTTCCCGTAGTACCGATTGGGCTAGTCAATCAGCGGGCGGTTCCCGCCCCTTGGTTCCCGTAGTACCGATTGGGCTAGTCAATCAGCGGGCGGTTCCCGCCCCTTGGTTCCCGTAGTACCGATTGGGCTAGTCAATCAGCGGGCGGTTCCCGCCCCTTGGTTCCCGTAGTACCGATTGGGCTAGTCAATCAGTGGGCGGTTCCCGCTACTTGGTTCCCGTAGTACCGACCGGGCTAGTCTATCAGGGGGTGGTTTCCACCTCTTGGTTCCCGTAGTACCGATCGGGCTAGTCAGTCAGGGGGCGGTTTTTGCCCTTTGGTTCCCGTAGTACCGACCGGGCTAGTCAATCAGGGGGCGGTTCCGGCCCCTTGGTTCCCGTAGTACCGATTGGGCTAGTCAATCAGCGGGCGGTTCCGGCCCCTTGGTTCCCGTAGTACCGATTGGGCTAGTCAATCAGCGGGCGGTTCCCGCCCCTTGGTTCCCGTAGTACCGACCGGGCTAGTCAATCAGTGGGCGGTTCCCGCTACGTGGTTCCCGTAGTACCGACCAAACTAGTCTATCAGGGGGTGGTTTCCACCTCTTGGTTCCCGTAGTACCGATCGAACTAGTTAGTCAGGGGGCGGTTTTTGCCCTTTGGTTCCCGTAGTACCGACCGGGCTAGTCAATCAGGGGGCGGTTCCGGCCCCTTGGTTCCCGTAGTACCGATTGGGCTAGTCAATCAGCGGGCGGTTCCCGCCCCTTGGTTCCCGTAGTACCGACCGGGCTAGTCAATAAGGGGGCGGTTCCCGCCCTTTGGTTCCCGTAGTACCGACCGGGCTAGTCAATCAGGGGGCGGTTCCGGCCCTTGGTTCCCGTAGTACCGATTGGGCTAATCAATCAGCGGGCGGTTCCCGTCCCTTGGTTCCCGTAGTACCGACCGGGCTAGTCAATCAGGGGGTGGTTTCCACCTCTTGGTTCCCGTAGTACCGATCGAACTAGTTAGTCAGGGGGCGGTTTTTGCCCTTTGGTTCCCGTAGTACCGACCGGGCTAGTCAATCGGGGCGGTTCCGGCCCCTTGGTTCCCGTAGTACCGATTGGGCTAGTCAATCAGCGGGCGGTTCCCGCCCCTTGGTTCCCGTAGTACCGATTGGGCTAGTCAATCAGCGGGCGGTTCCCGCCCCTTGGTTCCCGTAGTACCGATTGGGCTAGTCAATCAGCGGGCGGTTCCCGCCCCTTGGTTCCCGTAGTACCGACCGGGCTAGTCAATCAGGGGGCGGTTCCCGCCCTTTGGTTCCCGTAGTACCGACCGGGCTAGTCAATCAGGGGGCGGTTCCGGCCCCTTGGTTCCCGTAGTACCGATTGGGCTAGTCAATCAGCGGGCGGTTCCCGCCCCTTGGTTCCCGTAGTACCGACCGGGCTAGTCAATCAGTGGGCGGTTCCCGCTACGTGGTTCCCGTAGTACCGACCAAACTAGTCTATCAGGGGGTGGTTTCCACCTCTTGGTTCCCGTAGTACCGACCGGGCTAGTCAATCAGGGGGCGGTTCCCGCCCTTTGGTTCCCGTAGTACCGACCGGGCTAGTCAATCGGGGCGGTTCCGGCCCCTTGGTTCCCGTAGTACCGATTGGGCTAGTCAATCAGCGGGCGGTTCCCGCCCCTTGGTTCCCGTAGTACCGATTGGGCTAGTCAATCAGCGGGCGGTTCCCGCCCCTTGGTTCCCGTAGTACCGATTGGGCTAGTCAATCAGCGGGCGGTTCCCGCCCCTTGGTTCCCGTAGTACCGATTGGGCTAGTCAATCAGTGGGCGGTTCCCGCTACGTGGTTCCCGTAGTACCGACCGGGCTAGTCAATCAGGGGGTGGTTTCCACCTCTTGGTTCCCGTAGTACCGATCGAACTAGTTAGTCAGGGGGCGGTTTTTGCCCTTTGGTTCCCGTAGTACCGACCGGGCTAGTCAATCAGGGGGCGGTTCCGGCCCCTTGGTTCCCGTAGTACCGATTGGGCTAGTCAATCAGCGGGCGGTTCCCGCCCCTTGGTTCCCGTAGTACCGACCGGGCTAGTCAATCAGGGGGCGGTTCCCGCCCTTTGGTTCCCGTAGTACCGACCGGGCTAGTCAATCAGGGGGCGGTTCCGGCCCCTTGGTTCCCGTAGTACCGATTGGGCTAGTCAATCAGCGGGCGGTTCCCGCCCCTTGGTTCCCGTAGTACCGACCGGGCTAGTCAATCAGGGGGCGGTTCCCGCCCCTTGGTTCCCGTAGTACCGATTGGGCTAGTCAATCAGCGGGCGGTTCCCGCCCCTTGGTTCCCGTAGTACCGATTGGGCTAGTCAATCAGTGGGCGGTTCCCGCTACTTGGTTCCCGTAGTACCGACCGGGCTAGTCAATCAGGGGGTGGTTTCCACCTCTTGGTTCCCGTAGTACCGATCGGGCTAGTCAATCAGGGGGCGGTTTTTGCCCTTTGGTTCCCGTAGTACCGACCGGGCTAGTCAATCAGGGGGCGGTTCCGGCCCCTTGGTTCCCGTAGTACCGATTGGGCTAGTCAATCAGCGGGCGGTTCCCGCCCTTTGGTTCCCGTAGTACCGACCGGGCTAGTCAATCAGGGGGCGGTTCCGGCCCCTTGGTTCCCGTAGTACCGATTGGGCTAGTCAATCAGCGGGCGGTTCCCGCCCCTTGGTTCCCGTAGTACCGACCGGGCTAGTCAATCAGCGGGCGGTTCCCGCCCCTTGGTTCCCGTAGTACCGACCGGGCTAGTCAATCAGGGGGCGGTTCCGGCCCTTGGTTCCCGTAGTACCGATTGGGCTAGTCAATCAGCGGGCGGTTCCCGCCTCTTGGTTCCCGTAGTACCGACCGGGCTAGTCAATCAGGGGGCGGTTTCCACCTCTTGGTTCCCGTAGTACCGATCGGGCTAGTCAATCAGGGGCGGTTTTTGCCCTTTGGTTCCCGTAGTACCGACCGGGCTAGTCAATCAGGGGCGGTTCCGGCCCCTTGGTTCCCGTAGTACCGATTGGGCTAGTCAATCAGCGGGCGGTTCCCGCCCCTTGGTTCCCGTAGTACCGACCGGGCTAGTCAATCAGCGGGCGGTTCCCGCCCCTTGGTTCCCGTAGTACCGATTGGGCTAGTCAATCAGCGGGCGGTTCCCGCCCCTTGGTTCCCGTAGTACCGACCGGGCTAGTCAATCAGTGGGCGGTTCCCGCTACGTGGTTCCCGTAGTACCGACCGAACTAGTCTATCAGGGGGTGGTTTCCACCTCTTGGTTCCCGTAGTACCGATCGGGCTAGTTAGTCAGGGGGCGGTTTTTGCCCTTTGGTTCCCGTAGTACCGACCGGGCTAGTCAATCAGGGGGCGGTTCCGGCCCCTTGGTTCCCGTAGTACCGATTGGGCTAGTCAATCAGCGGGCGGTTCCCGCCCCTTGGTTCCCGTAGTACCGATTGGGCTAGTCAATCAGCGGGCGGTTCCCGCCCCTTGGTTCCCGTAGTACCGATTGGGCTAGTCAATCAGCGGGCGGTTCCCGCCCCTTGGTTCCCGTAGTACCGACCGGGCTAGTCAATCAGTGGGCGGTTCCCGCTACGTGGTTCCCGTAGTACCGACCAAACTAGTCTATCAGGGGGTGGTTTCCACCTCTTGGTTCCCGTAGTACCGATCGGGCTAGTCAGTCAGGGGGCGGTTTTTGCCCTTTGGTTCCCGTAGTACCGACCGGGCTAGTCAATCAGGGGCGGTTCCGGCCCCTTGGTTCCCGTAGTACCGATTGGGCTAGTCAATCAGCGGGCGGTTCCCGCCCCTTGGTTCCCGTAGTACCGACCGGGCTAGTCAATCAGGGGGCGGTTCCCGCCCTTTGGTTCCCGTAGTACCGACCGGGCTAGTCAATCAGGGGGCGGTTCCGGCCCCTTGGTTCCCGTAGTACCGATTGGGCTAGTCAATCAGCGGGCGGTTCCCGCCCCTTGGTTCCCGTAGTACCGACCGGGCTAGTCAATCAGGGGGCGGTTCCGGCCCCTTGGTTCCCGTAGTACCGATTGGGCTAGTCAATCAGCGGGCGGTTCCCGCCCCTTGGTTCCCGTAGTACCGATTGGGCTAGTCAATCAGCGGGCGGTTCCCGCCCCTTGGTTCCCGTAGTACCGACCGGGCTAGTCAATCAGGGGGCGGTTTCCACCCTTGGTTCCCGTAGTACCGATCGGGCTAGTCAATCAGGGGGCGGTTTTTGCCCTTGGTTCCCGTAGTACCGACCGGGCTAGTCAATCAGGGGCGGTTCCGGCCCCTTGGTTCCCGTAGTACCGATTGGGCTAGTCAATCAGCGGGCGGTTCCCGCCCCTTGGTTCCCGTAGTACCGACCGGGCTAGTCAATCAGGGGGCGGTTCCGGCCCCTTGGTTCCCGTAGTACCGATTGGGCTAGTCAATCAGCGGGCGGTTCCCGCCCCTTGGTTCCCGTAGTACCGACCGGGCTAGTCAATCAGTGGGCGGTTCCCGCTACGTGGTTCCCGTAGTACCGACCGGGCTAGTCAATCAGGGGGTGGTTTCCACCTCTTGGTTCCCGTAGTACCGATCGGGCTAGTTAGTCAGGGGGCGGTTTTTGCCCTTTGGTTCCCGTAGTACCGACCGGGCTAGTCAATCAGGGGGCGGTTCCGGCCCCTTGGTTCCCGTAGTACCGACCGGGCTAGTCAATCAGGGGGCGGTTCCCGCCCTTTGGTTCCCGTAGTACCGACCGGGCTAGTCAATCAGGGGGCGGTTCCCGCCCCTTGGTTCCCGTAGTACCGATTGGGCTAGTCAATCAGCGGGCGGTTCCCGCCCCTTGGTTCCCGTAGTACCGACCGGGCTAGTCAATCAGTGGGCGGTTCCCGCTACGTGGTTCCCGTAGTACCGACCGGGCTAGTCAATCAGGGGGTGGTTTCCACCTCTTGGTTCCCGTAGTACCGATCGGGCTAGTCAATCAGGGGGCGGTTTTTGCCCTTTGGTTCCCGTAGTACCGACCGGGCTAGTCAATCAGGGGGCGGTTCCGGCCCCTTGGTTCCCGTAGTACCGATTGGGCTAGTCAATCAGCGGGCGGTTCCCGCCCCTTGGTTCCCGTAGTACCGATTGGGCTAGTCAATCAGCGGGCGGTTCCCGCCCCTTGGTTCCCGTAGTACCGATTGGGCTAGTCAATCAGCGGGCGGTTCCCGCCCCTTGGTTCCCGTAGTACCGATTGGGCTAGTCAATCAGCGGGCGGTTCCCGCCCCTTGGTTCCCGTAGTACCGACCGGGCTAGTCAATCAGGGGGCGGTTCCCGCCCCTTGGTTCCCGTAGTACCGATCGGGCTAGTCAGTCAGGGGGCGGTTTTTGCCCTTTGGTTCCCGTAGTACCGACCGGGCTAGTCAATCAGGGGGCGGTTCCGGCCCCTTGGTTCCCGTAGTACCGATTGGGCTAGTCAATCAGCGGGCGGTTCCCGCCCTTTGGTTCCCGTAGTACCGACCGGGCTAGTCAATCAGGGGGCGGTTCCGGCCCCTTGGTTCCCGTAGTACCGATTGGGCTAGTCAATCAGCGGGCGGTTCCCGCCCCTTGGTTCCCGTAGTACCGACCGGGCTAGTCAATCAGCGGGCGGTTCCCGCCCCTTGGTTCCCGTAGTACCGACCGGGCTAGTCAATCAGGGGGTGGTTTCCACCTCTTGGTTCCCGTAGTACCGATCGAACTAGTTAGTCAGGGGGCGGTTTTTGCCCTTTGGTTCCCGTAGTACCGACCGGGCTAGTCAATCAGGGGCGGTTCCGGCCCCTTGGTTCCCGTAGTACCGATTGGGCTAGTCAATCAGCGGGCGGTTCCCGCCCCTTGGTTCCCGTAGTACCGACCGGGCTAGTCAATCAGGGGGCGGTTCCCGCTCCTTGGTTCCCGTAGTACCGACCGGGCGAGTCAATCAGGGGGCGGTTCCCGCCCCTTGGTTCCCGTAGTACCGATTGGGCTAGTCAATCAGCGGGCGGTTCCCGCCCCTTGGTTCCCGTAGTACCGACCGGGCTAGTCAATCAGGGGCGGTTCCCGCCCCTTGGTTCCCGTAGTACCGATTGGGCTAGTCAATCAGCGGGCGGTTCCCGCCCCTTGGTTCCCGTAGTACCGATTGGGCTAGTCAATCAGTGGGCGGTTCCCGCCCGTGGTTCCCGTAGTACCGACCGGGCTAGTCAATCAGGGGGTGGTTTCCACCCCTTGGTTCCCGTAGTACCGATCGGGCTAGTCAATCAGGGGGCGGTTTTTGCCCTTTGGTTCCCGTAGTACCGACCGGGCTAGTCAATCAGGGGCGGTTCCGGCCCCTTGGTTCCCGTAGTACCGATTGGGCTAGTCAATCAGCGGGCGGTTCCCGCCCTTGGTTCCCGTAGTACCGACCGGGCTAGTCAATCAGGGGGCGGTTCCGCCCCTTGGTTCCCGTAGTACCGATTGGGCTAGTCAATCAGCGGGCGGTTCCCGCCCCTTGGTTCCCGTAGTACCGACCGGGCTAGTCAATCAGTGGGCGGTTCCCGCCCCTTGGTTCCCGTAGTACCGACCGGGCTAGTCAATCAGGGGCGGTTCCACCTCTTGGTTCCCGTAGTACCGATCGGGCTAGTCAATCAGGGGGCGGTTTTTGCCCTTGGTTCCCGTAGTACCGACCGGGCTAGTCAATCAGGGGCGGTTCCGGCCCCTTGGTTCCCGTAGTACCGACCGGGCTAGTCAATCAGGGGGCGGTTCCCGCCCTTTGGTTCCCGTAGTACCGACCGGGCTAGTCAATCAGGGGCGGTTCCGCCCCTTGGTTCCCGTAGTACCGATTGGGCTAGTCAATCAGCGGGCGGTTCCCGCCCCTTGGTTCCCGTAGTACCGACCGGGCTAGTCAATCAGGGGCGGTTCCCGCCCCTTGGTTCCCGTAGTACCGACCGGGCTAGTCAATGAGGGGGCGGTTTCCGCCTCTTGGTTCCCGTAGTACCGACCGGGCTAGTCAATCAGGGGGCGGTTCCCGCCCCTTGGTTCCCGTAGTACCGACCGGGCTAGTCAATCAGGGGCGGTTCCGGCCCTTGGTTCCCGTAGTACCGATTGGGCTAGTCAATCAGCGGGCGGTTCCCGCCCCTGGTTCCCGTAGTACCGACCGGGCTAGTCAATCAGGGGCGGTTCCCGCCCCTTGGTTCCCGTAGTACCGACCGGGCTAGTCAATCAGGGGCGGTTCCCGCCCTTGGTTCCCGTAGTACCGACCGGGCTAGTCAATCAGGGGCGGTTCCGGCCCCTTGGTTCCCGTAGTACCGATTGGGCTAGTCAATCAGCGGGCGGTTCCCGCCCCTTGGTTCCCGTAGTACCGACCGGGCTAGTCAATCAGGGGCGGTTCCCGCCCCTTGGTTCCCGTAGTACCGATTGGGCTAGTCAATCAGCGGGCGGTTCCCGCCCCTTGGTTCCCGTAGTACCGACCGGGCTAGTCAATCAGTGGGCGGTTCCCGCTACGTGGTTCCCGTAGTACCGACCGGGCTAGTCTATCAGGGGGTGGTTTCCACCTCTTGGTTCCCGTAGTACCGATCGGGCTAGTCAATCAGGGGCGGTTTTTGCCCTTTGGTTCCCGTAGTACCGACCGGGCTAGTCAATCAGGGGCGGTTCCGGCCCTTGGTTCCCGTAGTACCGATTGGGCTAGTCAATCAGCGGGCGGTTCCCGCCCCTTGGTTCCCGTAGTACCGACCGGGCTAGTCAATCAGGGGGCGGTTCCGGCCCCTTGGTTCCCGTAGTACCGATTGGGCTAGTCAATCAGCGGGCGGTTCCCGCCCCTTGGTTCCCGTAGTACCGACCGGGCTAGTCAATCAGTGGGCGGTTCCCGCTACTTGGTTCCCGTAGTACCGACCGGGCTAGTCAATCAGGGGGCGGTTTCCACCTCTTGGTTCCCGTAGTACCGATCGGGCTAGTTAGTCAGGGGGCGGTTTTTGCCCTTTGGTTCCCGTAGTACCGACCGGGCTAGTCAATCAGGGGGCGGTTCCGGCCCCTTGGTTCCCGTAGTACCGATTGGGCTAGTCAATCAGCGGGCGGTTCCCGCCCCTTGGTTCCCGTAGTACCGACCGGGCTAGTCAATCAGGGGGCGGTTCCCGCCCTTTGGTTCCCGTAGTACCGACCGGGCTAGTCAATCAGGGGGCGGTTCCGGCCCTTGGTTCCCGTAGTACCGATTGGGCTAGTCAATCAGCGGGCGGTTCCCGCCCCTTGGTTCCCGTAGTACCGACCGGGCTAGTCAATCAGGGGGCGGTTCCGGCCCCTTGGTTCCCGTAGTACCGATTGGGCTAGTCAATCAGCGGGCGGTTCCCGCCCCTTGGTTCCCGTAGTACCGACCGGGCTAGTCAATCAGTGGGCGGTTCCCGCTACGTGGTTCCCGTAGTACCGACCGGGCTAGTCAATCAGGGGGCGGTTTCCCCCTTGGTTCCCGTAGTACCGATCGGGCTAGTCAATCAGGGGGCGGTTCCCGCCCTTTGGTTCCCGTAGTACCGACCGGGCTAGTCAATCAGGGGGCGGTTCCGGCCCCTTGGTTCCCGTAGTACCGATTGGGCTAGTCAATCAGCGGGCGGTTCCCGCCCTTGGTTCCCGTAGTACCGACCGGGCTAGTCAATCAGGGGCGGTTCCGGCCCCTTGGTTCCCGTAGTACCGATTGGGCTAGTCAATCAGCGGGCGGTTCCCGCCCCTTGGTTCCCGTAGTACCGACCGGGCTAGTCAATCAGTGGGCGGTTCCCGCTACTTGGTTCCCGTAGTACCGACCGGGCTAGTCAATCAGGGGGTGGTTTCCACCTCTTGGTTCCCGTAGTACCGATCGGGCTAGTTAGTCAGGGGGCGGTTTTTGCCCTTTGGTTCCCGTAGTACCGACCGGGCTAGTCAATCAGGGGGCGGTTCCGGCCCCTTGGTTCCCGTAGTACCGACCGGGCTAGTCAATCAGGGGGCGGTTCCCGCCCCTTGGTTCCCGTAGTACCGATTGGGCTAGTCAATCAGCGGGCGGTTCCCGCCCCTTGGTTCCCGTAGTACCGACCGGGCTAGTCAATCAGGGGCGGTTCCCGCCCCTTGGTTCCCGTAGTACCGACCGGGCTAGTCAATCAGGGGGCGGTTTCCGCCCCTTGGTTCCCGTAGTACCGACCGGGCTAGTCAATCAGGGGGCGGTTCCCGCCCTTTGGTTCCCGTAGTACCGACCGGGCTAGTCAATCAGGGGCGGTTCCCGCCCCTTGGTTCCCGTAGTACCGACCGGGCTAGTCAATCAGCGGGCGGTTCCCGCCCCTTGGTTCCCGTAGTACCGATTGGGCTAGTCAATCAGCGGGCGGTTCCCGCCCCTTGGTTCCCGTAGTACCGACCGGGCTAGTCAATCAGGGGGCGGTTCCCGCCCCTTGGTTCCCGTAGTACCGACCGGGCTAGTCAATCAGGGGGCGGTTCCGGCCCCTTGGTTCCCGTAGTACCGATTGGGCTAGTCAATCAGCGGGCGGTTCCCGCCCCTTGGTTCCCGTAGTACCGACCGGGCTAGTCAATCAGGGGGCGGTTCCCGCCCCTTGGTTCCCGTAGTACCGACCGGGCTAGTCAATCAGGGGGCGGTTCCCGCCCTTGGTTCCCGTAGTACCGACCGGGCTAGTCAATCAGGGGCGGTTCCCGCCCCTTGGTTCCCGTAGTACCGACCGGGCTAGTCAATCAGGGGCGGTTCCCGCCCCTTGGTTCCCGTAGTACCGATTGGGCTAGTCAATCAGCGGGCGGTTCCCGCCCCTTGGTTCCCGTAGTACCGACCGGCTAGTCAATCAGGGGCGGTTCCCGCCCCTTGGTTCCCGTAGTACCGACCGGGCTAGTCAATCAGGGGGCGGTTCCCGCCCTTTGGTTCCCGTAGTACCGACCGGGCTAGTCAATCAGGGGCGGTTCCGGCCCCTTGGTTCCCGTAGTACCGATTGGGCTAGTCAATCAGCGGGCGGTTCCCGCCCTTTGGTTCCCGTAGTACCGACCGGGCTAGTCAATCAGGGGGCGGTTCCGGCCCCTTGGTTCCCGTAGTACCGATTGGGCTAGTCAATCAGCGGGCGGTTCCCGCCCCTTGGTTCCCGTAGTACCGACCGGGCTAGTCAATCAGGGGCGGTTCCCGCTACGTGGTTCCCGTAGTACCGACCGGGCTAGTCAATCAGGGGGTGGTTTCCACCTCTTGGTTCCCGTAGTACCGATCGGGCTAGTTAGTCAGGGGGCGGTTTTTGCCCTTTGGTTCCCGTAGTACCGACCGGGCTAGTCAATCAGGGGGCGGTTCCGGCCCCTTGGTTCCCGTAGTACCGATTGGGCTAGTCAATCAGCGGGCGGTTCCCGCCCCTTGGTTCCCGTAGTACCGACCGGGCTAGTCAATCAGGGGGCGGTTCCCGCCCCTTGGTTCCCGTAGTACCGATTGGGCTAGTCAATCAGCGGGCGGTTCCCGCCCCTTGGTTCCCGTAGTACCGACCGGGCTAGTCAATCAGTGGGCGGTTCCCGCTACGTGGTTCCCGTAGTACCGACCGGGCTAGTCAATCAGGGGGTGGTTTCCACCTCTTGGTTCCCGTAGTACCGATCGGGCTAGTTAGTCAGGGGGCGGTTTTTGCCCTTTGGTTCCCGTAGTACCGACCGGGCTAGTCAATCAGGGGGCGGTTCCGGCCCCTTGGTTCCCGTAGTACCGATTGGGCTAGTCAATCAGCGGGCGGTTCCCGCCCCTTGGTTCCCGTAGTACCGACCGGGCTAGTCAATCAGGGGCGGTTCCCGCCCCTTGGTTCCCGTAGTACCGACCGGGCTAGTCAATCAGGGGGCGGTTCCGCCCCTTGGTTCCCGTAGTACCGATTGGGCTAGTCAATCAGCGGGCGGTTCCCGCCCTTGGTTCCCGTAGTACCGACCGGGCTAGTCAATCAGGGGGCGGTTCCGGCCCCTTGGTTCCCGTAGTACCGATTGGGCTAGTCAATCAGCGGGCGGTTCCCGCCCCTTGGTTCCCGTAGTACCGACCGGGCTAGTCAATCAGTGGGCGGTTCCCGCTACGTGGTTCCCGTAGTACCGACCGGGCTAGTCTATCAGGGGGTGGTTCCCACCTCTTGGTTCCCGTAGTACCGATCGGGCTAGTCAGTCAGGGGGCGGTTTTTGCCCTTTGGTTCCCGTAGTACCGACCGGGCTAGTCAATCAGGGGGCGGTTCCGGCCCCTTGGTTCCCGTAGTACCGATTGGGCTAGTCAATCAGCGGGCGGTTCCCGCCCCTTGGTTCCCGTAGTACCGACCGGGCTAGTCAATCAGGGGGCGGTTCCCGCCCCTTGGTTCCCGTAGTACCGATTGGGCTAGTCAATCAGCGGGCGGTTCCCGCCCCTTGGTTCCCGTAGTACCGACCGGGCTAGTCAATCAGTGGGCGGTTCCCGCTACGTGGTTCCCGTAGTACCGACCGGGCTAGTCAATCAGGGGGCGGTTCCCACCTCTTGGTTCCCGTAGTACCGATCGGGCTAGTCAATCAGGGGGCGGTTTTTGCCCTTGGTTCCCGTAGTACCGACCGGGCTAGTCAATCAGGGGCGGTTCCGGCCCCTTGGTTCCCGTAGTACCGACCGGGCTAGTCAATCAGGGGGCGGTTCCCCCCTTGGTTCCCGTAGTACCGACCGGGCTAGTCAATCAGGGGCGGTTCCCGCCCCTTGGTTCCCGTAGTACCGATTGGGCTAGTCAATCAGCGGGCGGTTCCCGCCCCTTGGTTCCCGTAGTACCGATTGGGCTAGTCAATCAGCGGGCGGTTCCCGCCCCTTGGTTCCCGTAGTACCGACCGGGCTAGTCAATCAGGGGGCGGTTCCCGCCCCTTGGTTCCCGTAGTACCGACCGGGCTAGTCAATCAGGGGGCGGTTCCCGCCCTTTGGTTCCCGTAGTACCGACCGGGCTAGTCAATCAGGGGGCGGTTCCGGCCCCTTGGTTCCCGTAGTACCGATTGGGCTAGTCAATCAGCGGGCGGTTCCCGCCCCTTGGTTCCCGTAGTACCGACCGGGCTAGTCAATCAGTGGGCGGTTCCCGCTACGTGGTTCCCGTAGTACCGACCGGGCTAGTCAATCAGGGGCGGTTTCCACCTCTTGGTTCCCGTAGTACCGACCGGGCTAGTCAATCAGGGGGCGGTTCCCGCCCTTTGGTTCCCGTAGTACCGACCGGGCTAGTCAATCAGGGGGCGGTTCCGGCCCCTTGGTTCCCGTAGTACCGATTGGGCTAGTCAATCAGCGGGCGGTTCCCGCCCCTTGGTTCCCGTAGTACCGACCGGGCTAGTCAATCAGGGGGCGGTTCCCGCCCTTTGGTTCCCGTAGTACCGACCGGGCTAGTCAATCAGGGGGCGGTTCCGGCCCCTTGGTTCCCGTAGTACCGATTGGGCTAGTCAATCAGCGGGCGGTTCCCGCCCCTTGGTTCCCGTAGTACCGACCGGGCTAGTCAATCAGGGGGCGGTTTCCGCCTCTTGGTTCCCGTAGTACCGATCGGGCTAGTCAATCAGGGGCGGTTTTGCCCTTTGGTTCCCGTAGTACCGACCGGGCTAGTCAATCAGGGGCGGTTCCGCCCCTTGGTTCCCGTAGTACCGATTGGGCTAGTCAATCAGGGGCGGTTCCCGCCCCTTGGTTCCCGTAGTACCGATTGGGCTAGTCAATCAGCGGGCGGTTCCCGCCCCTTGGTTCCCGTAGTACCGATTGGGCTAGTCAATCAGGGGCGGTTCCCGCCCCTTGGTTCCCGTAGTACCGACCGGGCTAGTCAATCAGGGGGCGGTTCCCGCCCTTTGGTTCCCGTAGTACCGACCGGGCTAGTCAATCAGGGGGCGGTTCCGGCCCCTTGGTTCCCGTAGTACCGACCGGGCTAGTCAATCAGCGGGCGGTTCCCGCCCCTTGGTTCCCGTAGTACCGACCGGGCTAGTCAATCAGGGGCGGTTCCCGCCCCTTGGTTCCCGTAGTACCGACCGGGCTAGTCAATCAGGGGCGGTTCCCGCCCTTGGTTCCCGTAGTACCGACCGGGCTAGTCAATCAGGGGCGGTTCCCGCCCTTGGTTCCCGTAGTACCGACCGGGCTAGTCAATCAGGGGCGGTTCCCGCCCTTGGTTCCCGTAGTACCGATCGGGCTAGTCAATCAGGGGCGGTTCCCGCCCTTTGGTTCCCGTAGTACCGACCGGGCTAGTCAATCAGGGGCGGTTCCCGCCCTTGGTTCCCGTAGTACCGATTGGGCTAGTCAATCAGGGGCGGTTCCCGCCCCTTGGTTCCCGTAGTACCGATTGGGCTAGTCAATCAGCGGGCGGTTCCCGCCCCTTGGTTCCCGTAGTACCGACCGGGCTAGTCAATCAGCGGGCGGTTCCCGCCCCTTGGTTCCCGTAGTACCGACCGGGCTAGTCAATCAGGGGCGGTTTCCGCCTCTTGGTTCCCGTAGTACCGACCGGGCTAGTCAATCAGGGGCGGTTTTTGCCCTTTGGTTCCCGTAGTACCGACCGGGCTAGTCAATCAGGGGGCGGTTCCGCCCCTTGGTTCCCGTAGTACCGATTGGGCTAGTCAATCAGCGGGCGGTTCCCGCCCCTTGGTTCCCGTAGTACCGACCGGGCTAGTCAATCAGGGGGCGGTTCCCGCCCCTTGGTTCCCGTAGTACCGACCGGGCTAGTCAATCAGGGGGCGGTTCCCGCCCCTTGGTTCCCGTAGTACCGATTGGGCTAGTCAATCAGCGGGCGGTTCCCGCCCCTTGGTTCCCGTAGTACCGACCGGGCTAGTCAATCAGCGGGCGGTTCCCGCCTCTTGGTTCCCGTAGTACCGACCGGGCTAGTCAATCAGGGGCGGTTTTTGCCCTTTGGTTCCCGTAGTACCGACCGGGCTAGTCAATCAGGGGCGGTTCCGCCCCTTGGTTCCCGTAGTACCGACCGGGCTAGTCAATCAGCGGGCGGTTCCCGCCCCTTGGTTCCCGTAGTACCGATTGGGCTAGTCAATCAGCGGGCGGTTCCCGCCCCTTGGTTCCCGTAGTACTGATTGGGCTAGTCAATCAGCGGGCGGTTCCCGCCCCTTGGTTCCCGTAGTACCGACCGGGCTAGTCAATCAGGGGGCGGTTCCCGCCCCTTGGTTCCCGTAGTACCGACCGGGCTAGTCAATCAGGGGGCGGTTCCCGCCCCTTGGTTCCCGTAGTACCGACCGGGCTAGTCAATCAGCGGGCGGTTCCCGCCCCTTGGTTCCCGTAGTACCGACCGGGCTAGTCAATCAGGGGGCGGTTCCCGCCCCTTGGTTCCCGTAGTACCGACCGGGCTAGTCAATCAGGGGCGGTTCCCGCCCTTTGGTTCCCGTAGTACCGACCGGGCTAGTCAATCAGGGGCGGTTCCCGCCCCTTGGTTCCCGTAGTACCGACCGGGCTAGTCAATCAGGGGCGGTTCCCGCCCCTTGGTTCCCGTAGTACCGACCGGGCTAGTCAATCAGGGGGCGGTTCCCGCCCCTTGGTTCCCGTAGTACCGATTGGGCTAGTCAATCAGCGGGCGGTTCCCGCCCCTTGGTTCCCGTAGTACCGACCGGGCTAGTCAATCAGCGGGCGGTTCCCGCCCCTTGGTTCCCGTAGTACCGACCGGGCTAGTCAATCAGGGGGCGGTTCCCGCCCCTTGGTTCCCGTAGTACCGACCGGGCTAGTCAATCAGGGGCGGTTCCCGCCCTTGGTTCCCGTAGTACCGACCGGGCTAGTCAATCAGGGGCGGTTCCCGCCCCTGGTTCCCGTAGTACCGACCGGGCTAGTCAATCAGGGGCGGTTCCCGCCCTTGGTTCCCGTAGTACCGACCGGGCTAGTCAATCAGGGGGCGGTTCCCGCCTCTTGGTTCCCGTAGTACCGACCGGGCTAGTCAATCAGGGGGCGGTTCCCGCCCCTTGGTTCCCGTAGTACCGATTGGGCTAGTCAATCAGGGGCGGTTCCCGCCCCTTGGTTCCCGTAGTACCGATGGGCTAGTCAATCAGGGGGCGGTTCCCGCCCCTTGGTTCCCGTAGTACCGACCGGGCTAGTCAATCAGGGGCGGTTCCCGCCCCTTGGTTCCCGTAGTACCGACCGGGCTAGTCAATCAGGGGCGGTTCCCGCCCCTTGGTTCCCGTAGTACCGACCGGGCTAGTCAATCAGGGGCGGTTCCCGCCCCTTGGTTCCCGTAGTACCGACCGGGCTAGTCAATCAGGGGCGGTTCCCGCCCCTTGGTTCCCGTAGTACCGACCGGGCTAGTCAATCAGGGGGCGGTTCCGCCCCTTGGTTCCCGTAGTACCGACCGGGCTAGTCAATCAGGGGCGGTTCCCGCCCCTTGGTTCCCGTAGTACCGACCGGGCTAGTCAATCAGGGGCGGTTCCCGCCCTTGGTTCCCGTAGTACCGACCGGGCTAGTCAATCAGGGGCGGTTCCCGCCCTTTGGTTCCCGTAGTACCGACCGGGCTAGTCAATCAGGGGCGGTTTCCCCCTCTTGGTTCCCGTAGTACCGACCGGGCTAGTCAATCAGGGGGCGGTTCCCGCCCTTGGTTCCCGTAGTACCGACCGGGCTAGTCAATCAGGGGGCGGTTCCGGCCCCTTGGTTCCCGTAGTACCGATTGGGCTAGTCAATCAGCGGGCGGTTCCCGCCCCTTGGTTCCCGTAGTACCGACCGGGCTAGTCAATCAGTGAGCGGTTCCCGCTACGTGGTTCCCGTAGTACCGACCGGGCTAGTCAATCAGGGGGCGGTTCCCGCCTTGGTTCCCGTAGTACCGACCGGGCTAGTCATCAGGGGCGGTTCCCGCCCCTTGGTTCCCGTAGTACCGATTGGGCTAGTCAATCAGGGGCGGTTCCGCCCCTTGGTTCCCGTAGTACCGACCGGGCTAGTCAATCAGTGGGCGGTTTCCGCTACGTGGTTCCCGTAGTACCGACCGGGCTAGTCTATCAGGGGCGGTTCCCACCTCTTGGTTCCCGTAGTACCGATCGGGCTAGTCAATCAGGGGCGGTTCCCGCCCTTGGTTCCCGTAGTACCGACCGGGCTAGTCAATCAGGGGGCGGTTCCCGCCCCTTGGTTCCCGTAGTACCGACCGGGCTAGTCAATCAGTGGGCGGTTCCCGCCCCGTGGTTCCCGTAGTACCGACCGGGCTAGTCAATCAGGGAAGGTTCCCGCCACCCTGGTTCCCGTAGTACCGAGGGGCTAGTCAATCAGGGGCGGTTCCCGCCCTGGTTCCCGTAGTACCGACCGGGCTAGTCAATCAGGGGCGGTTCCCACCCTTGGTTCCCGTAGTACCGACCGGGCTAGTCAATCAGGGGTGGTTTCCCGCCTCTTGGTTCCCGTAGTACCGACCGGGCTAGTTAATCAGGGGCGTTTTTGGCCCTTTGGTTCCCGTAGTACCGACCGGGCTAGTCAATCAGGGCGGTTCCGGCCCCTTGGTTCCCGTAGTACCGATTGGGCTAGTCAATCAGGGGCGGTTCCCGCCCCTTGGTTCCCGTAGTACCGATTGGGCTAGTCAATCAGCGGGCGGTTTTCGCCCTTGGTTCCCGTAGTACCGATTGGGCTAGTCAATCAGCGGGCGGTTCCCGCCCCTTGGTTCCCGTAGTACCGACCGGGCTAGTCAATCAGGGGGCGGTTCCCGCCCTTTGGTTCCCGTAGTACCGACCGGGCTAGTCAATCAGGGGGCGGTTCCGGCCCCTTGGTTCCCGTAGTACCGATTGGGCTAGTCAATCAGCGGGCGGTTCCCGCCCCTTGGTTCCCGTAGTACCGACCGGGCTAGTCAATAAGGGGGCGGTTCCCGCCCTTTGGTTCCCGTAGTACCGACCGGGCTAGTCAATCAGGGGGCGGTTCCGGCCCCTTGGTTCCCGTAGTACCGATTGGGCTAGTCAATCAGCGGGCGGTTCCCGCCCCTTGGTTCCCGTAGTACCGACCGGGCTAGTCAATCAGTGGGCGGTTCCCGCTACGTGGTTCCCGTAGTACCGACCGGGCTAGTCTATTAGGGGGTGGTTCCCACCTCTTGGTTCCCGTAGTACCGACCGGGCTAGTCAATCAGGGGCGGTTCCCGCCCTTTGGTTCCCGTAGTACCGACCGGGCTAGTCAATCAGGGGCGGTTCCGGCCCCTTGGTTCCCGTAGTACCGATTGGGCTAGTCAATCAGCGGGCGGTTCCCGCCCCTTGGTTCCCGTAGTACCGACCGGGCTAGTCAATCAGGGGGCGGTTCCCGCCCCTTGGTTCCCGTAGTACCGACCGGGCTAGTCAATCAGGGGCGGTTCCCGCCCCTTGGTTCCCGTAGTACCGACCGGGCTAGTCATCAGGGGGTGTTTTCCACCTCTTGGTTCCCGTAGTACCGACCGGGCTAGTCAATCAGGGGGCGGTTCCCGCCCTTTGGTTCCCGTAGTACCGACCGGCTAGTCAATCGGGCGGTTCCGCCCCTTGGTTCCCGTAGTACCGATTGGGCTAGTCAATCAGCGGGCGGTTCCCGCCCCTTGGTTCCCGTAGTACCGATTGGGCTAGTCAATCGGGCGGTTTCCCGCCCCTTGGTTCCCGTAGTACCGATTAAAAATTCAATTAGCGGTTTGTTTAGTACCGATTTAAAAGTCAATCCGTCCCCGTCCCCCCCCCTCCCCCCCCCCTTGTTCCGCCTCTTTGGTTCTCCCCCCCCTTCCCCGTACCCCCCGTTCCTTCAATCAGCGGGCCCCCGCCCCCTGGTTCCCGTAGTACCTTGGGCTATTCAATCAGCGGGCGGTTCCCGCCCCTTGGTTCCCGTAGTACCGACCGGGCTAGTCAATCAGGGGGCGGTTCCGCCCTTTGTTCCCGTAGTACCGACCGGGCTAGTCAATCAGGGGGCGGTTTCCGGCCCCTTGGTTCCCGTAGTACCGATTGGGCTAGTCAATCAGCGGGCGGTTCCCGCCCCTTGGTTCCCGTAGTACCGACCGGGCTAGTCAATCAGTGGGCGGTTTCCCGCTACGTGTTCCCGTAGTACCGACCAAACTAGTCTATCAGGGGGTGTTTCCACCTCTTGGTTCCCGTAGTACCGATCGAACTAGTTAGTCAGGGGCGGTTTTTTGCCCTTTGGTTCCCGTAGTACCGACCGGGCTAGTCAATCAGGGCGCGGTTCCGGCCCCTTGGTTCCCGTAGTACCGATTGGGCTAGTCAATCAGCGGGCGGTTCCCGCCCCTGGTTCCCGTAGTACCGACCGGGCTAGTCAATCAGTGGGCGGTTCCCGCCCCTTGGTTCCCGTAGTACCGATTGGGCTAGTCAATCAGGGGCGGTTCCGCCCCTTGGTTCCCGTAGTACCGATTGGGCTAGTCAATCAGCGGGCGGTTCCCGCCCCTTGGTTCCCGTAGTACCGACGGGCTAGTCAATCAGGGGCGGTTTCCGCCCTTGGTTCCCGTAGTACCGACCGGGCTAGTCAATCAGGGGGCGGTTCCGGCCCCTTGGTTCCCGTAGTACCGATTGGGCTAGTCAATCAGGGGGCGGTTCCGGCCCTTGGTTCCCGTAGTACCGACCGGGCTAGTCAATCAGGGGCGGTTCCACCCCTTGGTTCCCGTAGTACCGATCGGGCTAGTCAGTCAGGGGCGGTTTTTGCCCTTTGGTTCCCGTAGTACCGACCGGGCTAGTCAATCAGGGGCGGTTCCCGGCCCCTTGGTTCCCGTAGTACCCGGGCTAGTCAATCAGGGGCGGTTCCCGCCCCTGGTTCCCGTAGTACCGACCGGGCTAGTCAATCAGGGGCGGTTCCGCCCCTTGGTTCCCGTAGTACCGATTGGGCTATCAATCAGCGGGCGGTTCCCGCCCCTTGGTTCCCGTAGTACCGACCGGGCTAGTCAATCAGGGGGCGGTTCCCGCCCCTTTGGTTCCCGTAGTACCGACCGGGCTAGTCAATCAGGGGCGGTTCCGGCCCCTTGGTTCCCGTAGTACCGATTGGGCTAGTCATCAGCGGGCGTTCCCGCCCCTTGGTTCCCGTAGTACCGACCGGGCTAGTCAATCAGGGGCGGTTCCGCTCCTTGGTTCCCGTAGTACCGACCGGGCTAGTCAATCAGGGGCGGTTTCCCCTTCTTGGTTCCCGTAGTACCGACCGGGCTAGAATCAGGGGCGGTTCCCGCCCTTTGGTTCCCGTAGTACCGACCGGGCTAGTCATCAGGGGCGGTTCCCGCCCCTTGGTTCCCGTAGTACCGATCGGGCTAGTCAATCAGGGGGCGGTTCCCGCCCTTGGTTCCCGTAGTACCGACCGGGCTAGTCAATCAGGGGCGGTTCCCGCCCCTTGGTTCCCGTAGTACCGACCGGGCTAGTCAATCAGCGGGCTGTTTCCCGCCCCTTGTTCCCGTAGTACCGATGGGCTAGTCAATCATTGGGCGGTTCCCGCTACGTGTTCCC